>JANRMT010062831.1:39375361-39415200 GCA_026402145.1 Polypterus bichir lapradei | reverse complement strand
TTTTTTTTTTTTTTTTTTTTTTTTTTTTTTTTTTTTGCCTTTCCATTAGCAGTCACCTTACCTAATCAAATGGTACAGTTGTGCCTCTAGAAAGTATTATTTTGTTTGTATGTGGTTGTGTTTTTTTTTTTTTTTTTTTTTTCTGGAGAGAATGTAGGAAGGCAGTCATAATAGTACTCACTAATTTTAGAGTTGCAAATTAATCTAACATACAGCGCTTTGGAGATGTGGGAAGAAAACCAGAGTACCTGGAAAATCCAATGTAGATACAGGGAGAATGCATCGACTCCACACAAACAACACCCAGGCAACCCATGAATCTGGGCCTGTGAGGTAACAACACTAACCAGTGTGCCACCTTGCTAACCTCCCAATATTCTTCTCTGATAAGTAATTGTCCAAACATGTTAGGCATAGCTCCTTAAACCTCTGGTATGTTGTTGAAATCGTGTTTATGTGGTGTAAATTTCTTGGGAAACTAAATAATGTAAGGTCACACCAGTTTAATTCATGTCAGTCAGAAAATGAAGTTAAAGCCCTAGCTATCAGTGACACCCCTGCCTGACTGCCATTGGCTTACCTGTCTTTCTAGGTTGTAAGATGTATGTAATACTTTGGTCAATTGTCCATTTTCTTTTCTGGAGGCAGATTTAGAGTATAGGTTAGGTCAGGTTGTGGAGCATACAGTAGTACAGTGCATTGCCACACCCACCACACGACTAAACGGCTCTGGATCCAAGTTGGCAGCTCCCCAGGCAGACACATGGCCCAGTCCCACTCCCCAGAAATGACCATCTGTCTGCCGCAGCCAGGTGTTGTGGGTGTCACTTTAAACTGATCCTGCCACTTGAGTCCTCAACAATGAGGATCCTATGAGATGGGTCACCCATGTGGCCTTAGTGCCGTAACTGACGCTCCCTAACAATGTGCCTCATTTGGGTCTCCGTGAGCAACCACTCGTACAACACAAAGTCAAACCAGCATTACCCAAGGATTCTCCGAACAGACTATACCAGAGTGCAGTTTTTGTCTCTGGTCACTGGAGAGTGTTTATGTCTCACAACCATATAGCAAAACAGGAAACACCAGGACTCTAAAGACTTGAACCTTTGTCCATTTGCAAAGATATCGGGAGTGCAACTAGCCCCTTTCCAGTGACCTCATGACCATCTACCCTGACCCCACCCCCCCCACGCTGTCATAATCCATCTACTGACCTCCTATGAAAAGTGACCAGAGACGTGAATGTCGCTGTTGAAGTAAACCTCTTGACAAGGTCGACATTCTCTCTGCAGACACACTGCTGATGGCTGTGCTGAAGTGGTCATTAAAACCCTGGATCATGGTACTTATCCAGTGGGTCACAATTGCAGGGTTATCCATAGACTGTTCCATCACCCATCCTGACTGCGACTCTCCGAGGAACAGATTCGGATGTAAGTAATGCTTCGACTCCTCTGTAAGCAAGATCTGTTTTACTGGACCATAGATGGTGTGTCACTTGCTCACAGATTTCTCTAACAAACATCTCATCTGCCCTCAGAGCCCTCACAGCCATCCTTCTTGGTTTCCAGTACAGACTAGAGTTGCCATCAAACTGAATGTTGCGACTCCCCTCTATGATATCCAAGGTGCCCTGTGAGTTGAAAACACCTCCTTCTCTGAACCAAATTGAAAGTCCTTGTGTGTATGATAAAGGCTGCATCTGATGTGTGTCATTTATTTTCCATAAATAAAATGTTTGAGTGATTTTGTTGCTGTCTGTATACTGTTCATAGAGAAGTGGAATACACCTTTATCTGCCCATTTTCCTGAACTTGCTTATTGCAATTAGAACTCGCTTGCATTACTCCAGTTGGCTTATCTTTCAATTGTGTAGAGGAAATTTTGAGTACCAAAAGAAGACACATGCAAAAACAGATGTGCATCCCTTGTATCAAATGGTACAATGCCATTAATGTAAGTAAATTGTCATCATGTGCCTCTAAGGATGAAGGTCTTTATTCAGACCAGTGTTTTAAATTGTCTTATTCATTCTATTAATTTCCATTGAAGCCACAGATGGATGTAAGGTGGTTCTCATTCCAGCAGGAGATGCTTCCAGCGTATGAGGTTAAGATTTTGCCAAATGTGCAGTTTTGCACACAATGTAGTAAGTCTATTGAAGTTCATTATTGGTAATCTGTTAAAGGGTTTGTATCATTGGAAGTATGACAGTGACACATTTGCACAAATTCTTGTTTGTAAGCAGTCATTGGTTTAAAAAAAAATGCCATAAAACATTATGTGCCTGCTTTTCATAAAATTAAAACTGCTGTTGCCCATTCTTCACACATTGTTTCTTGCCTTTGCGATAGTCACTCCACACTCTACAAAAGACTGTGTATTCTTTCAAGAATAAAATGGTTTCTCAGTGTAAGTTCAGAAGTAGGACAATAATGCTAGCAGAACACAAAAACATATTTATATGACCATAGGTGTGATCTTCATTAGCAATAAAAATCCAAACCAATAAACACATTTTGCCTTTTCTTCCTATTATTGTCCAGAGCATAGCTGTGTGTACCAAAAGTTACACCACCGTACTCTCCCCACCATTGACTTTTTCCTTTTCCACCATTAATAATAATGAATGTAACATTCCCTTCAGGACAGCATGGTGGTGAAGTGGTATGCCCTGTTATATTACAAATGAGTATGGCATTCTGGATTCAAATCCAATACCTGGGGCCTCATGTATAATTGCGTGCGTAAAATTCACACTAAAACATGGCATATGGACAAAAGTGGAAATGTGCGTACGCACAAAAAAATCCAAATGCATAAATCTGTGTGTACACCAAGTTCCACACACTTCCCCTTTACAAATCCCAATGAATGTGAAATTTAACACATGTACACATGCCGATAGCCCCACCCCGGCTCCTCTCAGAATTTTGCATATTTTAATAAGCAATTCAATATAAATATCTCCTTCTGTTCAGTATTTAGTTAAAAAACAATGCAAAAGGCACATGAAAAAAAGAATTTCAACGAATGCAAAGTTTGAGGCAAGAAAAAAACATACTATTTGTTGGATTACACATTCCTATAAGCAACAAAAGCGTGGCGGAGACACTTGAAAGTTCAACTTCAGAAAGTTGCACAGTGGCCGAAAGAAAAAAAAGAAGTGGCTAGATAACACAGTTGATGTGAAAAGGCAAGTCGCAGCCCACTGTCTGTTTTATTCGGTTTCAGACAGTATTGCAAAAAATGACCCCATACAATGGTCAGGCAGTGATGATACTGATGTGCTGAGTACGTCTTTGGGCGCTGGCTGCACACACACCTCTGCCTTGGAAAACGCTGGGAGGTCATCTGGCTGCGTGCTGACGGACTGTTCAGGAGGTAAAAAAAAATGCAATAGGGGATGCTGTAAGAGATGTGGTCAGTGAGCTAAGTAATATAAGGGCTGTACTATGTGACATTGACCACAAATGAAATGAATTGGTTAAAAAATAAATGCTGATTAGCTGTTTTTACATTCTGCTAATTACATTCAAACGAAGCTGTAACGCTGTCCGATTTGGCTGATCATTTGGCCGGACAGGGTTAGGTGGTTCTTAGCGCATCCATTCAGGTACATGCTTGCACACTCTAAGACACTTTCTGTGTACTATAGAGCAGCATATTTAATAGTGTAAATGCTTTCCATTTACATAAGCAAATTCATTCTCTGAAGGTGCCTTTATAGCGTAGCAACACACCCCACAATGGTTTGATTCTCTGGTCTTTACTTGTAGTAACTTGCTATCCTTAAAAGGACTGCTTGCCTTTTGCTACAATAGTTGGAAAAAGCACCTGCAACTGTACAGAGCTACTGTTTTTACAGGTTTTCCCACTATATATGATGTAATGTAAGGCTCAATCTTCTGGTGATTGATTTATCGTTGGCTGATTTAACTTGTCCGCCATCGTTGCAATAGTAATGTGCGTGCAGTTGACCGCTTTGATTACATTTGGAAAATTCGACATTGCTGCTAATTGCACTTTGTTTGCCAGTTCAACCACAGTGTAAGGAAATGGATGTCTAGCAGGTAATAAATACCATCTTATACAGTACAGCTGGCATGGCGTTGCTCAGTGATGATTGTGAAATACCCGCTCGGTCAGCAAGTTCATGTTGAAAAGCTCCTGTAACTAAAAATCTGAGCGTGAACAGAACTTGCAAAGGAGTAGGTAGAGCACAATTCCTCAAAGTCTGCCTTTGTAAAGGCAGCACCAGTTCAGCACACAGCTCCAAGAGGATAGCTGTTGGAAATCGAAATCGGCTTAGAAGCCAGTCATCATCATTTGAAAATATGCTCTCCCTTCTTCCGTTTGCAATGTCTTCTGACAATGCTAAAGCAGCCATGGTAGTTGTAATAGTTCGGCCATTCCCTTCACCATTATATTATCCCAGAATGTTTACAATCAAGTGAACTAAATTTGTAAGCAATATGCAATTAATTTCAGTGCATTTGATAAAACCATCATAGATGTGAATCTAAAAAAGAAAAGTAGACCACAGAAACGGTAGCATTGCTTGGTGCTGCCAGTTTGCAAAACAAAACGAAAAGTACATATTGTAAGGGGAGACCCTGCCATGAAAATGTACATGGCTTTATGCCAAGTTTAATTTTTATACATCTCAAAGTGAGCATGGAAACCGGCATATGCTACTCTAAAATGTCTGACTAAAAGAGGAAAACTATTGATGTTTTAATACAGCACAGTAAACGGTTCCAATAAAGGAACTATGTAATGGACATGGCTACAGCTGTCCAGCCCACTGCCCATCCATTTTTTAAACTGGTATGAGACAGGAGACCACTTTAATCTGAGTGCCATGCTCAAACTCAATCCACACTTACTCATATAGGGTCAGTTTTGAAACCTCAGATAATCTAACTTCTATGAATTTGGGATGTGGGAGAAAAATGAAGAATCAGGAGAAAACTTCACACAGTAATGACCCTGTAAATAAGCAGTGCCAGCTACGGATACAGAAAGTAAAAACTGAAGCAAGTTCCGGGTTATCTCTTTCCTTGTGCTTGTTTAGTCTACAACATTGATGAAATGAGCTGTACAATATGTTCACTCCAAAGTTCTTCAAAGTGCTTCAGAACTTTTGACATATCATGAGCTCTGCTTGCAATACTCTGTGGCACAAGGAAATTTTCTCTTGCAATGGGAAAATGTAGAGAACAAACAGAAATACAAAGTCACAGAAATGTTCAGTTAAAAGCGCTGATAAAACTACATACTTCAATGCGAAAACCAAAATGTCACAAACATAGTGAAACACCCATTTGAATGTTATGGGAACAAATGGTGATGCCATCTTCAGTTTCAAGTAATTACTGAAGTCCAGTACAATGGCAAATTCTAGATTAGTACATAGACATAAGCAATAGAGGCATTTTGAATCATATGTAAAACACTTTGAAAACGATAGAACAAAGGCTGTTTTACAGAAATTGTGAAATAGTGGATTATTCTTCAATTGACTAGTCTGATTTCACAAAGGCACACTTAAAGTTGCCAAAAATGTAAAAATGGTTGGAGATATTTGGTAAATTAAAGCATCAGAAATTTGCAAAATTTGAAATTTTATTGAATTAGTTTAACTTGTTAGTAATGGGTTTTCAACCTGATAATGTCCTCTTCATATACTGATGCAAACATACTGTAAAATGTCAGGTTTGAGATGAAGTTTATTTCAGACAAATATGATTTGAACAGTATATTGCTGCAAAAGCAGCATTTAAAGAATTTGCGTAAATGAAAATATCCTAAATAGTCTTGACATTCACTTGGTAATGTAGTACTGCTGTAATGTTTGCCTTTTTATGTTTTTGTTTTTAATTTTAGGCAGTGTTTATTTTTCAGATACTGATAAGAATATGTTAAAAACTTTAGTTTGCACTCAGGTTCAGACAAATGAAGTCCATGATCATTCTTTATAAACTCTATGGTGATGAACCCCACAACCTATAAAATTTCTCACCATTTGTTATTACCTCCAAGGGAAATCTCTCCTCTACTACAAATAATATTCAGGCTCTAATGAAGCTTTGCTGAGAACGTTGTAAACATATAAATCTTTAAGTATCCCATTAATAAACATATTCCATGTATTAAACATTGTGTACTTTGGAGATGGTGGAAGTAAATGATGGACTTTAACTGTGCCATTGATAGTAATATTTCTGGCTTCAAGTGCAATAAATCCTTACTATCCCCCGATTCCTGCCTTATTTATCTGTTTCTATAAAAGTGTACCCTATTTCATGATGCCACAGTCACCCCCAATTGTTTGCAATCAGGCATAGTACCAAAAAAAAAGTTCTGAGAGGTCTATCGAGCAGCAGCAACATGTGATACTTAACACTAAGAAGCTGTGATGCCCTTAGATGTCCAGGGCTGCACACATGCTATACTTGATGGATCAACGTGTGTCTACACAGTGATAAAAGACATGGGTAGGCCATTCAATGCTACTCGTGAGAGAGACCGGGGCTTGCAATTATTTGCTATGAAGAAGGAATTCGCAGTAAGCGCAGGTCATAAGCATGCACTGATTAAGTTCCTACCCTTTGTATAAACTGCCCATTGCCCTAATCTACCTTGCTGGAGCACTGAGAAGATGATCGAACTTGGAGGAACTAAAGTTGTAACAAAGTTTCCTTAGTTGAAGAAGCAGAACTTTCATTACCAAGCCTCAAGGCACAAGATTGGCGAGCCAGCATGTCTTCCACAGCCAATCCTAGCCCAAGCCATTCTCCCCGAATATTTGATAATATTTAATGTGTTCTCTGTATCTTATACTGTTTTTCAGATAAATTCATTAAATTTCAACAAGCAGCGAAGCATAATGCGAAGTGTTTCGCCACATGCTCTTAAGCACAGACATGTTGTGATGAGCTTAGTTGATTTTCAATACATGAAATTATGTGTTAATGGAAATGGATAGCAAAAGTGTATAGTGAAGAGGGTCTGCCTAAACCTAACTCCATTTTTTGTCCCATAGGAGCAATGGTTCAGTATCCGTCGTTTCTGTTTCCACTGGGTTTTTCAGGAACACAAATCTTGTGGGTAATGAGAATTGACTGTATCCTCTTAACTATTAGCTTAATTGGTTAACATAATGACAATCCAGAGTAAAGAATACATGGAAGATTTATTGTGGGATTTCCTCTCCAAGGATTTCCTCCGTGTGATTCCTTGCATAATCTTAATGGTAGCAAAATTTTCAACCTATGAGTAAAACTGAATGACGGGTAGTGCTGTGTCTCCATCTGCATTAGATCTGAAGAACTGCATTTTGATTTTGACTTGAAGACCTAATTGTTCCTGTCATTCTTTGGTTAAAAGACTTTCTCGTTAATCTTTGGGTTTCCTCTTTACGTACAAAGTGATAATTCCGGATGTATTTATTTAAAAATATTTGACCAATAAAAGTATTTGTTTTGCATGTTTTGAGCAAGCATATGGATTATGCAACACAAGTAACATGATTTCCGTCCCCCCTGATTGGATGTTTTTCACGTTATTTTCTTGGTCACCTCTACAATATACATGGTGTAAGTAACATATTTTGGTATAGTATCCTTTCAACCTTGAAGAGCTCTTTTTATGCAATTATGATCCTTTAAGTATGTATGTGAGCTACTTTGAAACACAATAGAAGTATGGATTAGTAATTTGGAACACCATGCCATCTGCATAAATAGATACTTTTTGTTGAAGTTCTCCTTTCACACAATGTGCAATGAGAGTACAGTATACATGATTTTCATGTTGTTGATGCTGAACAGCTTGGTGATGGACATAAGCTGTCAGCTTGCACAGTTTAGCTACAGCCAGGTATGACACATTCAAGTCAATATTTTATCAAGGTCTGCTGTTACAACCTTGAGATTTGCTTCCAATCACCATGTCTAAGTGGCCTTGCTTAGTAAATATAAGCTCAGTAATACAAAGTGTTTTGTTTTTTTTATTCCCCCCCCCCACATATGTAATTGTCTACAGTTAATTAATGATAAGTAGAAGAAATATTTGATAATATATTTGATAAAAATAACATTGCTGGGGGAGTAATATCTTCAGACATCCGTGCCCGACCTTGAAATGTGACCAGTCCTCAAAATCTTGAAATATTAGAGAGATAGAAATTAATAAAAGTAATTGGTATGGGTTTTTTTTTTTTTTTTTTTCCCTACAACTCAGCAGTGTTCTACAAAGGGTCATCATATTAATTTAGTGTAAAGTCGTATCAGAAATAAAGTGTCCAATTTATTATAAATTCAGCAGTAAATATCTCCAAAACAATTTCTTTTAGAGAGATTAGAAGATCTGATGATGAAAGTCACCGTATATTAAAGAGTCTCTTATGTTCGCATGAGATTATATGATTAGTCAGCCAGTGATTGCACAACCTTGTGTTGATAATTTTGAATCTTAAGTAATTGAAAACAGAGAAAAAAATAAATGTGTATTTCACATTGTTTCTATAGTTACTGTTCCTTGTACAGCAAAGCCAATACATTTTATCATGTTAATATAGCAAGGGTGTTTGCTTGAGGACAAAGGGTTATAATGTTAAAGTATTCTTTATTGAGATTCTGTTTCTGAGAACTGTTTACTGTTTCAAGTGATGTGTATATCTAATCTGACATTATTGACATTTTCTGAATATTTTTCTCCCCCACTCATGTCCGAGCCAAAAATGATCACATGTGATAGTTGTAGAACTTGGTGAAAGATTTTATTTTCAGGTTAATCAAATACATTGTGTATTTAAAATGTCTTGGTATATAAGGGAAAAGAAAGGCAAACATGCAATATGAAACAAAGCTAATTCACTCATAGATTTATAATTAACCATGTCTGGTTACAAACAGCTTTGTATAGGAATTCATCCAAAAGTCAGCCATGCAGCTCACCTCTTTCACCTGGCATTAACATACTTTTTGGTGATCAAATCACAGTCACACTTGACCACTTTAAAACAAGGTGTAAATGCACTTAATGATTAGACTACTCTAACCACATTCAGTTACTGTAAGAAACAGATAGTGACTGCATTTGATGCAAATGTGTTTTCAGTATGTGTTTTCAATCTACATACAGCAGCCACATAAGAAGAAGCTGAATTGAATTTTGTGGTTTAAAGTGACATTAGATCTCTATCCAGACATGTTAAAGATGCTAGGGTGCATTTTAATGGTGGGTGTAAATTGGTTTTCAAGTTTGTCTCCCAGCTCATTACTAGACCAGTAACATCACTGTTCCCTTTAACTGCAGTGCATTTGAAGTCTCCAGGTACTGTTTACTTCAAAACTTTAACCACTGTCTTTGTCACTCCATTATTATTATTATTATTATTATTATTATTATTATTATTATTATTATTAACTATATAACTTTTTTTTTGTCTCCTCCACAAAAGACAGTCATGCCCAAACAATGTAACTAAGGGTAGAAAATGTCTAAGCATCATTACAAAAAGAACATCTATTAATGTTGATTTTAGGACCTTTTGAATGTTTGCAGAGCAAGGACACAACTTCATTGGTCTGGATTGGTTCATTCAGGTAGAACTGCAGACATCTATAGGTTATTAATTGTTTTAGAGTTCCTAGCATGTGTATTCTTTATACCCAAGCTCTTTTGTAAATTATTCCTTCAATCACTGCAGCTTGATTATATTTTACCATTGTAGGGTACTCTGATTCATTGTTCAAATTTTTTTTCCATTCCAAAAAAAAAAAAAAAAACTGACAAGTCAGATTTTTCACAAGTAAGAGACATGTAACCATATTCCAGCACCGGCTCAGTCAATCCTATACAGGTTTACACTTGCTTTTGTTTTGAATTATTGATTTGCTGATGAAAACATCCATATTTGGAAACTGCAGATCTATAATATTACTGACTTTTTAAACATTTTGTTTTCTTTATAGATAGAAGATACATTTACTGTTCAGTTCTGGGTAACGGAACACCATGGGAAGTGGTATGTAATGATATTCCGTGTGTTTTTGTGCTGTTTAATGTAACTGCCTGGTTAGATGAATTTATTTTAAAGTATCGTATTTTTTTCATATTCCTTTGGTAACAACAGTTTAAAAAAAAAAAAAAATCTTATAGCCAATACCATGTCCCCAGTGTGATGATGAGTACCACACTTCCTGTTAATGTGATACAGTCTGACAGCTTACTTCTAAGAAATAACAATGGCAATTGAGAGACATAATCGTTGTACACTAATGAATAAAAGTATTGTGAATATTACTATTGTCTAAAATGGCTTTTGCGTAAATCTGTCTCAGGCTCTATTTGTTTCTGTTGACCATTATTTTTGTAATGGTGACACAAATGCTTCATCAGAACCTAGTAACTTTTAAAATGTTTTATTTAAACTGCAAAGGAGAAAGGGACTGAATTAATTAGTGTTCTTGTCACCTTTACTGTATATCCAGGAATACCAAATGACACAAAACATTATTGAAAATAAAACTTGGAATAAACAATTAACCAAGGTGTTCATTAAAGTTTTGCCTGCCACTAGTTTCATGACTTTAGTTAACAATATACAGTAAATCTTTTAATGATTAATAAAAACAGAATTATATAAGCACATTATTATAGATAAAGTGTCAGTATTATGCAGCTTAGAGTTAGATCTTTCCAAAATTTTAATTTATCCTAATCAAGTTTTTTTTTTACATCGCCAAATATAATTGACACCTGAAACTGATATCAACTGCTTGCTTCACTTGTGTAAAAGTCAGGAATTTGAAAGACACTAGTTATTTTCCCAGAAGTTTTAATTATAATAAACTATTTAGCATATAGAACGTTGTGACTTGCTCTTCTTACTAGAAACAAGTAGTTTCTTACCAATCAAGACTTCTTTCTTAATGAATGTTAAAAAGAGAGAAATGTGCCTTTTTAATTATGATTTGTATTACTATCTCATAAATAATTTAATGCCTAGATATTCCTGATTTTAGAAAAAACTCCACTTCTGTGTATTTCTCAAGTTTATGATTTATATAAAAATGTTTTCTGTATTTCATAGCTATTTTATATGGGAAGAGTAAACCAAAGTAAAGCAATACATATTTCTTTCCAGCCCTTATGTTCCTGACTTTAAAGAAATACTGGGATTCTATTCTTCTATAAAAAAAAATTAAGTAGATATCTGTATCTATACTAATAAAAGGCAAAGCCCTCACTCACTCACTCACTCACTCACTCACTCACTCACTGACTCATCATTAATTCTCCAACTTCCCATGTAGGTAGAAGGCTGAAATTTGGCAGGCTCATTCCTTACAGCTTACTTACAAAAGTTAGGCAGGTTTCATTTCAAAATTCTACGTGTAACGGTCATAACTGGAACCTACTTATGTGCATATATACCGGCCATAGCCTGCAGGTCGGTCCCCATGTGAGGCGGAGTTGCGTCCCTCATCATCACGCCTCCCAATCACATGAACTGACTGTGAACACAGTACGTAGAGAACAAGGAAGAGCTCCAAAGAGCGCTGAAGAAAAAATGCATTACACAATTGAGAAGGCAGCAAAAGAATATCAAGCGAGTGACGCATACAAGCATATTCATAAGTGCAGCTACTGTGGAAACAAAGCACGGTGTAAACCGTAAGTTTAAATTAAGTTTGTCATGCCTACAACGAATACGATATTCGCGAGATACAAGTTTAATGAGAAGACACGAGGCATAAACGAGGCTTTGGATCACTTTGTAACGGAGTTAAAATTGCTGTAGCGAGAAACTTAAGTGCCGGGTCTTAGCTAACATTAAATAAAGCCGTGGACATCGCAAGATCACACAAGAGAGCGGCTCATGTGAACTGACTGTGAACGCAGTACGAGTGATTACTTTGATGAATCAAACCTGTTCAAAAAACGCATTACACAATTGAGAAGGTAGCAAAAGAATATGAAGCAAGTGACGCATACAAGCATATTCATGAGTGCAGCTACTTCGGAAACAAAGCACGGTGTAAACATAAAGTTTAAATTAAGTTTATAGACCGGCTGCCGCTGGCGTTTGTCATGCCCACGTCGAATACGATATTTGCGGGATATAAGTTTAATGAGAGGATGCAGGGTATAAACGAGAGTTTTGATCACTTTGTAACTAAGTTAAAATTGCTGTTGAAGGACTGTGCTTATGCAAATTCCGAGAGACTGTGTTTGTGGGGGGATTGACAGTTAAGGCGGGTGGGGGAGTCACTTCATCATCTCCCCTCCCATTCACCTCATTTCATTCACTTCATTTCGCTCCGAGCTGAGCTCCGCACCTGACGCGGTCTTACCGTTCTTTTTCTTAGTGTTTAGTCCTCTCTCCTTTACTGATTTATATAAAGGAGAGTTGAGATCGTCAGGGATAGAATAGTGTTTGGCACAAACTCGGCAAAAGTGCGAGAGAAACTTTTAAGTGCCGGGTCTGAGCTAACATTAAATAAAGCCGTGGACATCACAATCGGAGAGACTGTTTGTGGAGGGATTGACAGTTAAGGTGGGTGGGAGAGTCACGTCATCATCTCCCCTCCCATTCACCTCATTTCATTCACTTCATTTCGCTCCGAGCTGAGCGCTGCACCTCTCGCGGTCTTGCCTTTCTTTTTCCTTAGTGTTTAGTCCTCTCTCCTTTTACTGATTTATATAAAGGAGAGTTGAGATCCGAGAGACTGTGTTTGTGGAGAGATTGACAGTTAAGGCGGGTGGGGGAGTCACGTCATCATCTCCCCTCCCATTCACCTCATTTCATTCACTTCATTTCGCTCCAAGCTGAGCTCCGCAGCTAACGCGGTCTTGCGGAAGCAACTTCGTGACACTGCCACCAAATACTCACAGAAAAATCCACAAGTTAATACACACGCTGTCTCTAGAGTTTCTCCACACTCTGAATCCTCCAGGCACTACTGAGCATAATCTAATTTTGAGGGTTGGGACACCAATAATGTTAATGAAAACCTTACAGCCACCAAGACTTTGTAACGGCACGAGACTTCAGGTCACGTGTCTGCAAAAGAACCTAATTGAGGCAACTATTTTTACTGGCAGTTGCTCAGGGGAGAGAGTTTTGTATTCCTCGCATCCCCGTTATACCCTCTGATCTCCCATTTCAATTCAGATGCCTCCAATTTCCAGTAAGGCTCTGCTTTGTAATGACAATTAATAAGTCTCAGGGACAGACCCTACAAAAGGTTGCCATTGATTTGAGGTAAGATTGCTTTTCTCCTGGACAACTATACGTTGCATGCTCAAGAGTAAGCTCGCACAGCTTGGTCATATTACAACCGGAGTGCTGAATGACAACATTGTATACAAAGAGATCCTTAACAAATAATTATTGGTATATTTTTCCTCAGTTTAAAAAGGTTTACTTTTCTTGTTAATAAAAATTTAAAAGCAGTACTTCGCCGCTGCGAAGTGCGGGGATTTTGCTATCTATCTATCTATAGACCGAGAGATATATATGTGTATGTATGTGTATATATTTATATATATGCTTGTGTAATTTTAATGAATGAATGACAGCAACACTCATAACAGTTTTTTCATAACTTTAACAGACTACTTCTCCGCTGCGAAGCGTGGGTATTTTGCTAGTTTAATATAAAAGTTTAATTTTGAAAGAGGAAATTCACCTGGCAATACGGACAGGCCAGATTCTCTGTTACATATTGCTACAATTAGCTTTGTAAGGAAACCTAGTTAAATAAAAGTAGTATTTTCCCATACTCCTCCCCATTTATTGTCCTGATGTGGGCAATATGAAATTTTTATTTTAATAGGTGCTGTGGACTCCAATTAAGCTGCAGAAACATCTCAAGGATGATCAGGGGAAACAGGATGCACCTGAGCTCAATTTTGAGCTTCTTGGCAAAGGCTGTGAATACTTATGTACATGTTATTTCTCAGTTTTTTTTATTTTTAATAAATTTGCAAAAACCTCAAGTAAACTTTTTTTCACGTTGTCATTATGGGGCGTTGTGTGTAGAATTCTGAGGAAAAAAATGAATCCATTTTGGAATAAGGCTGTAACATAACAAAATGTGGAAAAAGTGATGCGCTGTGAATACTTTCTGGATGCACTGTACTATGAAAATTAGAATTCATATAATAATGTCCCATTAATCAGTAAACCTTTGAGATTATTTAAAATACTTTGATTCACAACGTTTTTAAAGTTGTGTTTGTAAGAAGGCCTTTAACAACAAGGAAGTAGTTAAGTGTTGGGTATCTTCGGTGCTTTTGCAAGATTTAGGAATAATTAACTGATTAAAAATACTTATTAAAAAATTTTCTCTGGGTCCCTGTCCTTTTTTTTTTTTTTTCTAAACTTTTTTTAATAAACTAGCCTGTTTTGCTTTCAACTTACTGTGATAAGTAGTTAGACTTTTGCTAACATTTACAGTCATATGAAAAAGTTTGGGAACTCCTCTCAGCCTGCATAATAATTTACTTTCAACAAAAAAGATAACAGTGGTATGTCTTTCATTTCATAGGAACATCTGAGTACTGGGGTGTTTTCCGATCAAAGATTTTTAGTGAAGCAGTATTTTAGTTGTATGAAATCAAATGTGAAAAACTGGCTGTGCAAAAATTTGGGTCCCCTTGTAATTTTGCTGATTTGAATGCATGTACTGCTCAGTACTGATTACTTGCAACACCAAATTGATTGGATTTGCTCGTTAAGCCTTGAACTTCATAGAGAGGTGTGTCCAATCATGAGAAAATGTATTTAAAGTGATCAATTGCAAGTTGTGCTTCCCTTTGACTCTCCTCTGAAGAGTGACAGCATGGGATCCTCAAAGCTAAACCTAAAGACTTGAAAACAAAGATTGTTCAGTATCATGGTTTAGGGTAAGGCTACAAAAAGCTATCTCAGAGGTTTAAACTGTCAGTTTCAATTGTAAGGAATGTAATCAGGAAATGGAAGGCCACAGGCACAGTTGCTGTTAAACCCAGGTCTGGCAGGCCAAGAAAAATACAGGAGCGGCATATGCACAGGATTGTGAGATTGTGGTTACAGACAACCCAAAGATCACCTCCAAAGACCTGCAAGAACATCTTGCTGCAGATGGTGTATCTGTACATCGTTCTACAATTCGGCGCAATTTGCACAAAACATCTGTATGGCAGGGTGATGAGAAAGAAGCCCTTTCTGTACTCACGCCACAAACAGTCGCTTGTTGTATGCAAATGCTGAATTAGACAAGCCAGCTTCATTTTGAAACAAAGTGCTTTGGACTGATGAGACAAAAATAGAGTTATTTGGTCATAACAAAAAGTGCTTTGCATGGCGGAAGAAGAACACCACATTCCAAGAAAAACACCTACTACCTACTGTCAAATTTGGTGGTGGTTCTATCATGCTGTGGGGCTGTGTGGCTAGTTCAGGGACTGGGGCCCTTGTTAAGGTCGAGAGTCAAATGAATTTAACCCAATATCAATAAATTCTTCAGGAAAATGTTCAAGCATCAGTCACAAAGTTGAAGTTACGCAGGGGTTGGATATTCCAACAAGACAATGACCCAGAACACAGCATTCATGCAGAGGGAGAAGTACAATGTTCTGGAATGGCCGTCACAATCCTTTGACTTGAATATCATCGAAAATCTATGGGATGATTTGAAGCATGCTGTCCATGCTCGGCAGCCATGAAATTTAACTGAATTGGAGAGATTTTGTATGGAAGAAAGGGAAAAAATACCTCCATCCAGAATCCAGACACTCCTCAAAGGCTATAGGAGGCGTCTACAGGGTGGTCCAGATCTAATTATGCAAATCCAGATCGTCTGGATGACTTTGATTTATGCGGGGACAATTCCAGTTCGACGCAAAGACGATTCTTCATGTCGTCAGTTCGCACACTTCTCTATGGTCCGTGATTTTTCGGGTGATTTTCTATGCAATAAACTTAAGTCATAGTGTAATGAAAAATGCATAATTATATCTGGACTGCCCTATAGAGGCTGTTATGTTTGCAAAAGGAGGCTCAACTAAGCATTGATGTAATATTTACTGTGTTGGGGTGCCCAAATTTATGCACCTGTCTAATTTTGTTATGATGCATATTGCATATTTTCTGTTAATCCAATAAACTTAATGTCACTGCTGAAATACTACTGTTTCCATAAGGCGTGTCATATATTAAACGAAGTTGCTACTTTGAAAGCTCAGCCAATGATAAACAAAAATCCAAAGAATTAAGAGGGGTTCCAAAACTTTTTCATATGACTGTATATTTGTGGATTCATCCAGAATTATAGTTAGGACAGGACTGGCCACAACCTGAGGAATTATACATACTTTATCATCCATTTAATATATGTGTAAACTCATACTGCATCTCTGTACGTGTATGTGTCTTCATCACATTTTTGTTGTACTGATGAACAGTCCATTGTGTGAAAAATCTTGAGCACTGCAAATTTGTTTTCTTGATCCTTTTTAGAAAATTGACTTTTTCTTTTGACCTGTTTTACAGTAATTATATACAGGGTCATCAAATTACTCTGGGCTGAATAGTGGAAGAATTGTAGAATAGTGGACGAATGCTGCCAGGATTCAGCATTTTCTGAAGTCTTTTTCAGATTTAAATATATACATTATTTAGCACATAGGAATTATTTAAAGTACGGCGCACCAATATTTAAAGTACGGTTTGCATGTGTGTGAATAGAGCCCCATGGACACCACTTGTTTCAAACGTTAGGGATATTTTGAGCTGTTTTATAAACTACATTGCAGTAATCCAAAAGGCTGTAGGAAGCTTTAATCAGCTTTTGTGTTCCTATAGTCTCATTTGCTTAAGAGAGTGTATTAGTTCCTCCTTTTTATGTAAGAATTTTATTTTCAGTAAAATGAAATCGAGCAGTAGTAACTTAGCTTAATGTTTTGGTCATTTTTTGTAAATACCAGAACATGTTTACAAAATAAGAGTTTAAAGAAAAATAACTAATGATGACTGATGAATTTAAATATGTTCATCTAGTAATGGCAAAATCTCTTGAAAGCTGTGTTACAGTTCCAGCCTTGTTGCTGTTTATTTGTAGTTAAACTTTTTCTTATGGCACTCCAAAAATGTACTACTTACTGACTGTAAACAGTATAAATGTGTGAAAATGTGCCCTGTCTGGAGTTGGTGCCCTATCCATGGTTTGCTCCTGTTAGAGTCAATTGCTGCTGGAGTAGACTTGAACTTATCAGCTTGTTAAATAATTGAATTTGGAATTATTTATTTAATAATGAGCACAGCATGAAGAATTGATTGATGGTAATTAATATATATAAAGTCTGTGCTGTATCAGAGCATTTTATAAAATAGTGTTCCAAGATATTTATTTATTTGTTTATTTTTTAACTTAATTTTGCATATAGACCACTTGGTAAAGTATGCAGGGTGGTATGTAAAAGGCTAAAAAAGTGGCAGAAAATGAAGTGCAAGAATTTAAATAAAAGAATACTCATGTTAAAGTTCAACAGGGAAATCGGTTGTTCCTAAATTAAAATGTCCAAAAAACATTGTACTAAGCTACTTTTAGTATCAGTTTTGAAAGAAGTACTGAAATGGTTCAGAGATGATGTCCACATGCAATTTATTGATTGGGAAAAATATGACAATTTATAGTTTCAGACTTATGGCAAATGCAAACACAAAAGTGGCATAACATGATAAGAGGTGTTGCATTTTACTTCCTGCTCCTAGTATCACAATAAGGATTTCTTGTTTTCCTTGAACTTCCTTAATGAATAGGGCTGACGTCATTGCCTTGTAAGTTCATAGCAATAGGCAGTGCATATAGACCCACTGATCATATTACATAATTACTCACTGCGTTTGGAAGAACTATGCAATTTTAGCCCGTGGGAGCTGGCTTAAGTTTCTGTACAGTGCTAGTTCTGCGTGGTTAAAATCGGACTTTCACATTGATTAATCTGCACTTCTTGCAAGTAGCTGGAGAAATGAAATGAATAATTCTGCTTATGAAGGTAGGACAGCTTTTAATTTATAAAACAATACATAACACTAGAAAATGTACTTGAAACCTATTTCTTCCATCCATCCATTATCCAACCCGCTGAATCCGAACACAGGGTCACGGGGGGTCTGCTGGAGCCAATCCCAGCCAACACAGGGCACAAGGCAGGAACCAATCCTGGGCAGGGTGCCAACCCACCGCAGGACACACACAAACACACCCACACACCAAGCACACACTAGGGCCAATTTAGAATCGCCAGTCCACCTAACCTGCATGTCTTCGGACTGTGGGAGGAAACCGGAGCGCCCAGAGGAAACCCACGCAGACACGGGGAGAACATGCAAACTCCACGCAGGGAGGACCCGGGAAGCGAACCCGGGTCTCCTAACTGCGAGGCAGCAGCGCTACCACTGTGCCACCGTGCCGCCCAACCTATTTCTTTCTAAGCAAATAAATATTTGCTGTATTACACAACTGAGTAGAAATCCAAACAGCTATTTGGAACTGAATGTCAGGTAATGTCCTTGTATCGATGTTTGTATTTGGTAACCTAGTAAAAACAGAAATATTCAAGGAAGACAAGATTGATCATAAATTAATGTAAAGTAAATGTATAAAATCAAATACAGTTATAGAAAAGGTTCTGATCATTTAACTTTACTGTCTACACCCATGAAAATTGTATTTAATTATTTGTTAAATCATTCAGCAAACATAAAATGACTAGCTGGTATTGTAGGTGATATATCATGGAATATTGGTCTAGACTCTAGTGGCTAAATCTAAAGAAGTAAAGAAGCGTCATCTAATTGAAATAATTTCAAAAGAATATAACTGCAGTCCATAATTCCTATGATGTCACTCCTGAAATGCTCACTCAAGGGAGTCATTCTCGACAGTCCCAGGGCATTTGTCATGTGTACTAATAAAATGCATTGAATTTTTCATTCCAACAGATGGTGTGTATATACAGCTGGTACTACAATCTAATGTAGGAAATTTTTAAAAAGGAAAAAAACTTGACAGGAAAAAAGGATGAAAGAGGATATACTAATTTATTGGAGATCATTAACTGTTTAAAGAGGGGAGCAGCTGATGGTCTAATTATGGGGGGCTTTAACTTGAGTCCTGGGAGGCCTAGTTGTTAACAGTGTTTATTTATTTACCTGATTTATTTCTTCTATCGTTTTGCTGCATTAATGAACTTGAATACAATTAGCACTCCATCTATATAATTCTTTTTAATTTCCTGTATTTTTTTCTTTTTAAATTGTCCTTTATTAAGTTGTGTAATTTTGTCTGTAGCCTCAATTATATTGTTTAGGATTCTCTGCAGCAGTGCTAATGTTTGCAGTGTGCTGTTTGTTGGAATGAAAAATACTGCACATTGTATTGCTATATGCATTATACGATATACTGAATCCACCCAGAGTATTATAACTTCATGCATATGTGTACAGTTTATGTATGTATTTACAGTGTGTATTTATGTGGATTCAGACCCCTTCACATTCTCTATGCTTTATTCTGTTGTAGATTTAACTTTAAATGTATACATTTTCCATTTTTGTCATCAATCTACAATCAATAACCCATAAAGACCAAGTGAGAACATGTTATCAAAAATGTTTTCAATTTAATTAAAAATCAAAAACTGAAGTCTCTCTTTCATATAACTAACTATTCAGACCTTTTGCTGTGACACTTCAAATTTTGTCAGGTTAACCCAGTTTTCCTTAATTATATTTGAGATGTGTCTTGAACTTGACTGAAATCCACTTGTGACAAATTGAGTTTCGTGGACATAGTTTAGAAAGGCAAAAACCTGTGTATGTTACGTCCCATAATTCATACTGTATGTCAGGACAAAAAACAAATGAACAATGAAAACTGCAAAGAACTCTCCACAATCAAATTATTGTGAAGTTAAGATCAGGGCAAGGGTATAAAACCATTTGTAAAATGTTGAGAGTTGCCAGAAGTACAATGGCCTCAATAATTGTGAAACAGAAGACATTGAAGACCAGTCCTGGTAGTTCCAGAGTTGGCCATCCTGCCAACCTCAGTAACTAAATAAGAGTGTCTTTGGTCTGGTTGGTGACCAAAAACCCAATGGTCACTCTAGCAGCGCTTCAGAAAGTCCTTTAATGATGTGAGAACCTGTCAGAAGGAAGATCACATTTCAGCAGCTCTCTACTCCGACGTTTATGATAGAGTGGCTTACTCTTGCTTGGAGTTTGCCAAACTGCATTTAAAGGATTTTAATGGCATATGGAAAAAACATTTTTTTTATATGATGAGACAAAAGTTCAACTCTTTGGGCAGAACTCCATGGACTGTGTCTGGTGAAGACTTGCCTGCCTAATATCACCCCACAGTGAAGCCTGATGGTGGTAGCATCATGCTATGTGGGACTTCTCAGCGGCAGTGACTGGAAGAAAGTGGTCAGAATTGAGGCAGGGATAAATGCAGCCAAATAAAGTGAGGTCCTTGAAGAAAACCTGCTACAGAGTGCACTGACCTCAGGCTGGGGCAAAGGTACTTTCCAGAATGACGAAGACCTGAAGCATACAGAGACAAGACAAAACTAGAGTTGCTTCAGGACAAATCTCTTACAACCCCATATAACATCTGTAGCAAGACCTGAAGATGGTAGTTGACAGATGATTGTCATACAGTCTAATGAAGTTTGAGAGGATCTGCCAGGAAGAATGGTGTAAAATTGCCCAAATCAAGTTGTGCAAAGCTTGTTGAGACCTGCCCAAAAAGAACTGTATTTGCTGCCACAAGGGCTTCTACAAAGTACTGAAATAAGGGTCTGAATTACTTATATGAATGAGAGTTTTCAGTTTTTGATTTTAATACATTTACAAACCTATCTAAAAACATGTTTTCACTTTGTTAGTATGATTAAGTTTAGATTAATGGGCAAAAATGCCAAATTTATCCTTTTAAAATTAAATCTACATCACAATAAAAGTGTGTAGAAAGTGAAGGGGTCTGAGTAATTTATTTGTATACAATTCAGAAAGTATCCAGACCCCTTCACTTTTTTTTTACATTTTGTTATGTTGCAGCCTTATTCTAAAATTAATTAAATTATGTTTTTTTTATCATGCAACACTCAATATCCAAGCATGACAAAGCAAAAACAGGATTTTAGGAATTGTTGCCCATTTATTAAAAACTGAAATATCAAACTGACTCAGTTTGGCTCAGCGGCCAGCTCTAGGAAGAGTTATGGTATTTCTAGACTTCTTTTAATTTAAAGATTATGAAGGCAAATGTGGTCTTGAGAACCTTCAATGTTGCTGGAATTTTTTTTTGGCCTTCCCCAGATCTTTGACTTGAAACACTCTTGTCTCCAAGTTCTGCTGCCATTTCCTTCAAACTCATGGATTTTTTCCTCTGATACACATTGTTGGCTGTGGGGACTTCTTATAAACAGGTGTGTGCCTTTCCTAATTATGTGCAATCAATTGAATTGATCACATGTGGACTTCAGGCAAGCTATAGAAACATGGCATTGCTGATCAATAGAATAGAGTGCACCTGAGCCAACTTTCAAGTGTAAGCCAAAAGGGTCTGAAGACTTGTGTCAATTTGATGGTTTAATTTATTGTTTTTAGTAAATGTACAAACATTTCTAATAACCTGTTTTCATTTTGACATTCTGGGGTATTTAAGTGTTGCTTGAAGTGGAGATTAATTAAAATGATACTAGCAGAAGGCACCAATATTATAAAATGTGAAAAAGGGGTCTGAATACTTTCTGAAACCACTGCTTATGTATAACATATATAATGGTATATAGTATAATAGCTTGAAAACATAATAGATAAAAGAGAGGAAAAAATACTTAACCAACCTAATTATTTTAATATAATTTATATTTATTTTTAATCTCAAACTGACCTTGGTTTGCAATATATTAAGTTGTTTGTCATAGTTAAGTGTGAGAGTGGGGTGGTAATGACTGTACTTGGGGAGAGTCTGGTTCCAGTCTGTGCTTTAGTACTCGGTTTCATCTTTCTCCAAAGCTACTCTACAGGAATCCTTGATTCCCTTCTTGATGGTGGCCTTGATCCAATGTGAAACGCACTGCTTCCCAGTATTCACCCTTGTAATTGCTTTCTTAGACCTTTGTAAACCGCCACATCTGTATCAGTTGCTTTTATAGTACAGTAATCCCTCCTCGATCGCGGGGGTTGCGTTCCAGAACCCCCCGCGATAGGTGAAAATCCGCCAAGTAGAAACAATATGTTTGTATGGTTATTTTTATATATTTTAAGCCCTTAGAAACTCTCCCACACTGTTTATAAATATTCTCCGCGCAGTTATACCACTCCAGACAGATAAATGAATTTCCACGAAGTTGGATTCTTTATTTATAAATCTAATATTTTCACAGTTTGAGCATTGAAAACCTGTTTGACCTTTTTAAATACGTTTTTTAACATTATTAGAGTCCTCTAGACATGAAATAACACCCTTTAGTCAAAAGTTTAAACTGTGCTCCATGACAAGACAGAGATGACCGTTCTTTCTCACAATTAAAAGAACACAAACATATCTTCCTCTTCAAGGTGCGCGTCAGGAGCAGAGAATGTCAGAGAGAGAGAGAGAGAGAGTAAAGTAAACAATCAAAAATCTATAGGGCTGTTGCGCTTTTAAGTATGCAAGCACCGCGATAAAGCGCCGCAATTAAAGGATCAATGTGAAGGTAGTCTTTCAGCATTTTTTAGATTAGCGTCCGTATCTTCTAAGCAAACAGCTACTGTGCAAACAGCTCCTCTGCTCACACTCCCTCCGTCAGGAGCAGAGAATGTCAGAGAGAGTGATAGAGGCAGAGAAAAGCAAACAATGAAAAATCAATACGGGCTGTTAGAGCTTTTAAGTGTGCAAAGCACGTGCGGGAAGCATATCGTATATCATTGAGGAGTTTTATTTAATACGTAATACATGCTCTGATTGGGTAGCTTCTCAGCCATCCGCCAATAGCGTCCCTTGTATGAAATCAACTGGGCAAACAAACTGAGGACGCATGTACCATAAATTGAAAGACCCATTGTCCGCAGAAATCCGCGAACCAGCGAAAAATCCGTGATATATATTTAGATATGCTTATATTTAAAATCCGCAATGGAGTGAAGCCGCGAAAGTCGAAGTGCGATATAGCGAGGGATCACTGTATATCAGCTAGTATAAATACACCACAGATTGTTTGGAAAATTTAGTACCCATGGAAAAAATTTAAAAATCAGATTTTGCACATTTTATAGTCAAGCTTAACCAAAATATTATAGCAAACCAAAATTGATGATGACCTCCAAAAATGTGATGCCCTCAACCCACCATGTGTCTTCAACCTTGGGGCATTGAGGCTAAGTGAGTAAGACACAGACAAGATGTTTCAGAAATAAACGGTTCCTTATTAAAACAAAGTTGCATGAAACTCTCAGAACTTGCTTTATTTCAACTTTTGAAAAGAACTATGAAAAACAAGTCCATCAAAAATCCAAAAACAAACAAAATCAAGGACTACTCTGAGGCTGCTTCAGGGACCATCAGGATCTTTTCCCACACAAAAAAATGACCTGCTTACCATATTCATCTCCACTGATTTGTGTTCTAAGGGAAGAATAAAAACGTGTGCATCCCCCTCCCCTGCCCACTCATTTATGACTTTTCAGGAGAACCATCACTGATGCAAATCTTCTGTTTTTTATATGCATCCAGGATTCCTTCACCCAGTCGCAAAGGACTTCACCTGGCTTCCTCCAATTACCAAGTGGGCCTCTAAAGCAGTCTGTTTTATGTAGAGTAACCTGGAAAGAATCCTAAGTCTATGAACCATGGTTGTGAAGCACCAAGGACTCTCCAACCTCTGATTACCCTCCAGTTAATCACTTTCAGTATCTCTTGGGCCTTTTTTCTCTATCCAAAATGGCTTCACTGATTTTACTCCTTTCCCTCTCAGTTCGGTGCCTTGTACCTGTACGCCGCCTCACATCCTTTGAAGACTCCTGTTGCACATCATGAAAACATCTGCTTCACTATTTCACTCTCACTTCTAGAATTCTTTCTGACAGTACCTTGCAATGCTTACGTTAAGTGCTGTCATGTAATTTTTCCCCAGTCTCTAAATCTATAAATAATTACACAAAGGCAAACACTATTGCCAAAGTGTGACTTAGAAGTCAAATATGCTCCTGGTACCAAATAAATAATTACACAAAGGCAAACACTATCGCCAAAGTGTGACTTAGAACTCAAATATGCTCCTGGTACCAAAGTTTTACAGTGCATGTTTCACATTTTGTTTGTAGTGTAGAATTCATAACTTGGTTTTATTTTTTTTTTCCCCAAAAACTCCAGTTTGGGAAAAATAACATATCAGATGACCATAGTGTACCATGTTTGGTAATTTCCAACACTCTCTAATCTGCTGCCTTAGATTTTACACCTTTCTTTGTTTTCTTTGTAGTAGGGATAGGGTTTGGAATCAATGAAGACAGAGGTTTTAGTATTTTACATTCCATTAAGCCAGCCTGGGCACCTACAGCAGTATACATGTTAGATGGAGTTGCTACACCTCTCAAGCCAACCTTCAAACTGTTACATTGTCAACCGTGGTGTGGACAGACTGTGCAAGCCTGATTTAACCTATCAGATTTAAAATTTTCACACATATATATACTGCAAAATTTTGTATTTTATTTTAAGATGGCTTCCGCAGATGTATGCATTACATAACTGTAAGATGTAGGCTACTTTCAAAGTTAAAAGAATAATAAAACTAATGGTGGTCTTTCCAGAAAACACAGTCTTATTTAATTTGGGGACAGGAATAAGTTTTGGTTGGCAGTTACATGTTAACATTACAAACTCGATGGAAAATCAACATTTTTGTGGAATAGCAAAAATACCACTAATTGTGGCCAAATATACCACTTTTGCAGCAGAATTGTACTAAACACAAAACATTGGCCATTTCATTGCTAAATGGTGCTTATTAATAGACTCCCAGCTTACTTTTAATTTGCTGCAACTATGTAAATAATGACATGAATTAAGACACATTCTCAGGCAAAATGCTCTCCTTACAGAGAACTTGCATTTACTGAATATTCAAGAACACAGCAAAACATTTTCACAGGTATTTAACAATTTAAAAGTTTGAATGCATTATTATCAGTAAAGACTGAGCTATAAATAAACTACAATTTATGTATTTTACTAATGGAAAATTACATAAATCATATTGTTACAAAGTGTTTACAGGTTGCTACAGTTGTCCTCAAGTAGTTCACCCAGAGACCTCCTCACAATACATACTTAACACAGATTATCACTCACCCTATATTGCACTAATAACTTTGATTCTAACATCCAGAATCCACAAAGGCTGAAACCACACACCCTCGAGTATATTCACACACCATCTGACACCAAAAACAACTTAATAATCAAATTTTGCCGGAGGCCTCGGACAGCCTTTCTGCATTTCAAACTACTCCTTTATTTCCAAAATGGAAAATTCCACAAAAATCATGACACTGTGCAGTTAAAATTTATGTGTGGATTTTCCAAGTAATTTTGTAATGCTGGGTCTTAAAAACCATTTTAGAAAGCATAACATTAATAAGCACCTCTTAATGTTTTTTTTTCATCCACTAAAGAATACTTGTGGCTACAGTCTTCCTAAGAAAACAATCTGTTTTTTTACAAATAATGGATGATGTACAGTATGCACTTAAATGTGCATATATCTGTCATGTGGGCTAATTCCTTATTCTTTTTAACCGGTTTCTCCAATCATAGCCATCTGCCAGATGAGATGCTTTTGTCCTTATTGGGCCTAAAGATATTGTATGGCCTTGTGTTTCCTAAACATACTAAGTAAGCACACTTTCTCTCGTTGTTCAATTGGAGGACTTACTGGAACAAAAGTAAAACTTGCCACTAATCTATTAAATACATTTCCAAGCAGTTAATTTTGTGGTTGTTTGTGTGTGTGTGTGTGTGTGTGTGTATGAAAAATATTCACACCATCAGTCATGGTTTCATGTTGTACATATTTAGACTCTGAACTTTTATTATACTTATGACATGATATCAATGTTAGTCTGAATGTGTATTTTTAGTTGAATGACAGTCCTGCATTTTTTTTTCTTCAAACCCAAAAGTTCACACATCACAGTGTCTCCAAGTGAACTTCCTTTATATCTCTTTAAACATCAAAGAGGTATGCTATTTCTTTCTGGGTATGGAGTGTCATGACAGTATCAGATCAAGTTGTATCTGAGTGGCAGAGAACACTTGAGAAACTTGTAGTCCTATTACAGGCTGAGGCAAATACCAAGAATTGAACTAGTACGGTAAGTGCCAGAAATGTTTTAACTTGAGGGAAAACCAAAACTTAACTGAATACCACAATTTAAGTTGCTTGATGCTTTAATTCTCTTATAGTTATTTATTAGTCTTCATTCGCAGCACAGTTCAGATGATTTATGCTTAATAATCATCCTAAATAAGTTTGCAAAAGTAATGGCACAGCCTGCATAATTTCAGCAACAACCTTATCTTGTGATGCCCCACCCAAAACAAAAGAATGTAAAGTCATATAGAGGCCATTTCAGAACATTGTACTTCTCACTCTGCATGAATGCCTTTTGTAGATTTCGAACTGTGTTTTGGGTCATTGTCTTGTTGGAATATCCAAACCTTGCGTAACTTCAACTTTGTGACTGATGCTTGAACATTATCCTGAAGAATTTGTTGAAATTGGGTTGAATTCATCCGACCTTCGACTTTAACAAGGGCCCCAGTCCCTGAACTACCACACAGCCCCACAGCATCATGGGACCCTCCACCAAATTTGACAGTAAGTAGCAGGTCTTTTTCTTGGAATGTGGTGTTCTTCTTCTGCCATGCAAAGCGCTTTTTGTTATGACCAAATAACTCAATTTTTCTCATCAGTCCAAAGCACTTTGTTCCGAAATGAATCTGGCTTGTCTAAATGAGCATTTGCATACAACAGGTCTTTGGAGGTGATCTGTGGGTTGCCTGTAACCATTCTCACAATCCTGCGCATATGCTGCTCCTCTATTTTTCTTGGCCTGCCAGACCAGGGTTTAACAGCAACTGTGCCTGTGGCCTTCCATTTCCTGATTACATTCCTTACGGTTGAAACTGACAGTGTAAAACTCTGAGAAAGCTTTTTGTAGCCTTCCCCTAAACCATGATACTGAACAATCTTTGTTTTCAGATCTTTTGAGAGTTGCTTTGAGGATCCCATGCTGTCACTCTTCAGATGAGAGTCAAAGGGAAGCACAACTTGTAACTGACCACCTTAAATACCTTTCTCCTGATTGGTCACACCTGTCTATGAAGTTCAAGGCTTAACGAGCTAATCCAACCAATCTGGTGTTGCAAGTAATTAGTATTGAGCAGTTACATACATTCAAATCAAAATTACAAGGGGGCCCACATTTTTGCACAGCCAGTTTTTCACATTTGATTTAATTTCATACAACTAAATACTGTGTCACTGAAAATCTTTGTTCAGAAAACACCCAGTACTCAGATGTTCCTAGGAAATGAAAGACATACCACTGTTATCTTTTTTTGTTAAAAGTAAATTATTATGCAGGCTGAGAGGGGTTCCCAAACTTTTTCATATGACTGTATATAGGTATATCAATGCCTTTCTAAACAATGTCCAGTCAGTTCAGTCTCCCACAGGCGAACCCCAGTCAAGTTCTAGACATATATCTAAAGAATAATTAAAGCAAATATCTGACCATAATTTGAAGTGCACCTTATACTGAATAATTATATAAATGAGAAATTTCCCTTTTTGATTTTTAGTAAATTTGCAAACCTTTTTGCTTCACTTTATTGTTATGGGTTATTGAGTGCAGATTGATGGGCAAAGATGGTACATTTATCTGTTTTAAAATCTACAACACAAAGTGTGCATAAGTGAAGGAGTCTGAATACACTGTATTCTTCATGCCAGATGGCGTGCAAACATGCTTAGGAATTCTTTTTGTTGAGGTTTTGTGCATGGTAGACAGTTAAAGCCATATGCTTGCACTGGAGGGTTCTTTGGCAAGCAGGCAAAAAAAGGCAGTATTATGAACAGGGTTAAGCGTCTTCCAACTCTTTTGTAAAAATACAGCTTCATTTGAATTAAGGGTGCATTAGTAAAATAGGAACATTTTTGGTTTGTTTTTTGTTATAATTTTTTTCTTTAATGTTTAGTAACAATAATAGGCAATCCCTTCAGCTGTTAATTGGCCTGTGCAAAGTGGTGTTCTTTTCAGGCATTCTTACCAACACTCCAAAGAAAATGCCACCCACCTGGAAATGCGTCTATGAGAGAGTGCTCTCTCTTAATCCTTTATTATTCAGACTCCCTTGTTTCTTTGCAACACAATAATGCAGGTGTGCACAATTTAGGATGAATATAGCAAAACTGTACCCTTGTGTCATAATTTAACTTAATGTGTATTTTGTAACAATATAATTGTTTCTTTATTTAAATATAAAGAAATTACGTAACAATTTAGAAATTCCCATGCTTCTTGGATAGGGCCCAGTTCCCAGTTGATCCTGTATTGGATTTTTGTTACATGGAAAATGTAAGGATTGGTTACAAAACCTGTGTGGCACTAGTGCCATTGTCAGTGCAAAGTGAAGTAAAAGGTACAAATGAAAAGATGGTTAATTTATAGTTGTGAACATTGAAATCTCAGTCTAAAATCAATACACTGTTTAAAAAAAATTCATCTTAAGAACATTGGCACTGACATTAAAATAGTAACACCTCAAAAGCATTTTTGTTTTTCTGCATGTATCACTTGTCAACACCAATTGTGCTGGTAATGCTTAGTCAGTGCTGATACAAAAATCTTGGAAACTTTTTCCCTTGTGCTCCATAGTCAGTTTCTGGCCTTCCAGAGCTCAGCATAGAGCACCTCCATTAATCTGTGACAGATATACCAGCCCATAACCATAATACTGCTCAATGTTAATGTTGCTTTATTTCCATTATAATTCTATCCACTGTGTACTGCCAAACGTGCGGTAAGTTTCTTCTATGCCTAACACTTTTTTTTTTTTTTTTTTTTCTATGGGCTGAATTGCTGCATATTCTGAGCCAGAAAGAGATGTCTTTAGAATTTTCAACCACATATGCACAACTTGTCCCACTGGTGGGACACTGGCATATTTCAAATCAATCAAGAGCAATAATGGTATTTTTATATATGTTTCCATGTTGTCTGCTCTCTTTCATTATTAAAGTATGCGATTTGCACAGGTATACCCTGAAGCAAACAGTGCATTACAGCCAAGTTAATCTGCTTTTATCAAATATCCCATCTACGTAAAGCCACATACCATTGGATAGCTGAGATTCAATTCTAATGTATGGTTGTCTATGATTAGTTATTTGTACCATATATTGTGCATGTAATAGCTCAACTTTAATCACTGTTATGCATAAATCTTGAGTCAGCTTCTGAGCAAATTTTTGACTTTATTAAGAACAACATGTTTGATGAAGGACTCAAGACTGTTTGATTTGTAAGTTCTGCTTAGTATGACTTTGCAGCATTGCAGTGTGCAGTATTTCAGATCAGACGTCAAAGGTTCATTTATTATATCTAGAGGCTGTCTGCTGCACGTTGACTCTGTTAATTTTCCGAGCAGTGCTTTTTTATTTTCAATTTAGAATAAAATAGCAATTTTTCTCAGCAAATCAATGAGTACTTGTAGGGTTGACTACATGCTCATTGTTAGCCTCATTATGTTTTATGCAAGGACCCCACTACCCAATAAAATGTCATTGTATCACGCCACTCGCATCGCTGTGTTGCGAGCGCATTTGAAACTAGAAGATAAAAATAACACTGTTTCAGCTAGTGATTTGATCACAGTGTAATCCACATCCCCCTTCCATCGAAGGGATAGGGAACACTGTGCTGTGCAGTTTTTTTTTTTTTTTTTTCCTTGGCTCACTTCACCCCTGGCTCCCGAACCAGTGGCGCCCCCCAGAGAAGGGAGAAATGAGTGCAAAAAACTCATTTTCTAAAAAATATAACTGCATCCTAAAAGGCCAAAGACAGTTTTTAAGAATATAGACTGCTGCGCTGCATGTTGATTGCAAACTGTTTGGTGACCAAGTTTGAAAGAGTAACAGTTGGGGAGTGCTAGTTGTACAATTACCATTTAATTGATGCTGAATCTAGTACACCACTCATTTTATTTCTCTGCATGTTCATGTGCCAAGCTCCTGAACAGTAATGCTAATTTTTTCTTTTTCCGCAAAGCCTGTAGATATGCAGGCAGTACAGAATTAAATGGTTCCAGTTTGACTCCTTTAAATTAAATGTGATACCAAAGAGGTTGGTTAAAAGGTACAAACATGCCAAGTACAAGTAATGGACTGAATATTGTTAAATAGTTGAATATTGTGCAAGAGAAAAGTGGAACTCTGTTTGTCTCTCTGGTATAAGATGTAGACATCAGCTGTAGTGTCTGTGGGTAGGAAGTTTATTTTTTTGGTCCATTGGATGCAAAAATATAGTCTGGATCTCTGGGTGGGACAGACGTGTTGTAGAAAATAAATATTGTCATAGGTATTTTCAGTGCGGTTTTTAGAGGTATACAGTAATACATATAGCTACATATGAATGCATACGCTTTTAAAGGGATGGACAAATTGTAAATGCATATAGTAGTCTAGTGGGCCACCAGCTTTAAACCGCTGTTAGTCCAGGTATGCTTTCTGGTTGCCCATCTTTTTTTATATGAACTTTTTTCAGCAACATTTGTAAACGTTTGCTATACATCTATGCCTAGTACCCTATCTTCTACCCCAATATAAACACAATCTGGATTTTGGAAAAGATTTTTTTCAGTGAATGGATGATTTTGAAATTATTTTGTTATGTTGATGTGTGGTTCTTTTTCCAATGTAACCAAAAATATTTTATTAAAAATAATGGAATACTACATTAATATTCTCAAATTTTGTTTTCAGACTTCACCAATTAATTTCTCTGTAGAAAACGTTATTTATGACCTTCAGAGTAATTCTGAGGTGGTGCAGTGTGCCCTTTTATAGTGTCATCCACCTTTTAGATGACCACAGTCAGTGATCTGTATATACAGCTGCATTAAAATTTTTCACACTTAGATCATTAAGTGGGTTCTCATGTTGGTAAAGAACAGGTTTATGCCTGAATAGCATGTTCACATTCTGCAGTGTTTGGGCTAATAATAAGGAACATTTTCATAACCTCCAGCATAGCAGAGAAGGAGGGAGGCATTGTTTCCTTTTAGGAGTCCTAAGTACATATTTTTTTAATGGTCAGCATCTTATTTTTATAAGATTCCTTTCGTGCCCTGTCCAAGACTGCATAAGGTAGGATGTATTTGTAATAGGGTGTTCTGACTTTCTTAATGGCAATTTCCTAAGGCTGAGCACTTGAAAATGTGTTACAGGAGCATTGGTAAAACATTCAAAAACCATAATATTTCGACTACAAGCTAATGAATATTTCAGGTCATTTTCACAGATGTAGATCGCCCTGACAGTTAGTTACCTGGTGCATCAGTGTACATTTTTGTTTTCAATAAACTGTTTTTTATTGTTTTTGCTTTGCCACGCACACATATCTATCTTAATTTTAAATGCTTTTTGTGTTTTAGTGTTCCTTTCACCAAACCAAGCCAACTCTATTCTGCAAAGGTTTCCTCGGGCAAACAGTTTTCTTGAAGAAATAAAGCAAGGCAACCTTGAACAAGAATGTCGTGAGGAAATCTGCAGCTATGAGGAAGCCAGAGAGGCTTTCGAAAATGATGAGAAAACGGTAAGGGAAGAAAAAAAAAGTGGGGGAAAGAAGTCTAGCTTTAAGATTGTATTTTTTTAATATTATTTCCTTAGTTTTAGGTGAGAAACTAAGCAGAAAAAAATTCCAAGAGGTTTGTCTTGCAGCAGCGTAACATGAGATTGAGCAATAACAAGTCTGTAATGCAAAACTTTTCCAGCGCTATCAGGTTGCATGGTCCAGCCACAAATTCTCAGTTCGACTGAGATATGCCCTGTGACTCGCCCATTTCAGGATATTACCATTGATGTTTTTAAGAAATGCCTGTGTACCTTTGTCTTGGGGGTTGTTGTCTTGCTGGAAAACATCTTCTCCCAAGGTGCAGGTTTTGTGCAGACTGTATAATTTCCTCCAGGATTTCCCTGTATTTTGCTGCATTCATTGTACCCTAGACCCTCACAAGCCTTCCAAGGCCTGCTACAGAAAAGCATCCCCACAACATGATTCTGCCATCTCCATGCTATTCAGTGTGTATAGAAAAGAATCACTCCCATTGAAATATTCCCATTTTTTTTTTTTTTGCTTTACAGCCTTAAATGAAAACACACAAATATTTCTTCCCAGCTTTACTTACTCAATGCAACCTATAACATCCAAGTGAAAGATATCACAGCTATAGTTCACAAAAACTATAAAAATCAAAAAGACATATTGAGATTAATAAAGCATCACCCCCCAATGTCAGTATTTTGTTGAACCACCTTTTGCTTTAATGACAGCCTTGAGTCTGTTGGGATACTTCTCTATCAGCTTTGCACATCTAGATTGAGCAATATTTGCCCACTCTTCTTTACAGAACTGTTCATGTTCTGTCAGATTGGATGGGTGAGTGTTGGTGGACTGCTATCTTCTAATCTTTCCACAGATTTTCAATGGGATTTAGGCCTGGGCTCCGATTGGGCCACATGAGGACATTCACTTTTTTCTCCTTCAGCTACTGCGTGGTCAATTTTGCTGTGTGGTTCGGGTCGTTGTCGTGTTGAAAGGTGAACATTCTGCCCATCTTCAACTTTCTGGCAGAGGGTAGCAGGTTTTCCTTAAGAATTTGACAGCATTTTGCTCCATCCATTTTTCCTTCTACCCTAACGAGAGTCCCAGGCCCTGCGGCAGAGAAACACCCCCATAACAGGATGCTGCCACCTCCATGCTTTACTGTAGGTATGGTGTGTTGTGGATGGTGAGCTGCATTGGATTTCCGCCAGGTGTACCGTTTAGTATTGAGGCCAAATAGTTTGATTTTGGTTTCATCTGACCGTAACACCTTTTTCCACTTGGTATCGGAGTCTTCAAGGTACATTCTAGAAAAGCTCAAATGAGCCTTAATGTGGCCTTTCTTGAGAAGTGGCTTTTTCCTTGCAACCCTCCCAAACAAGCCACAATTGTGGAGCGCTTGTGAAATTGTTATCACGTGCACACAATGGCCACTCTTTGCTGTAAAATCCTGTAACTCCTTCAAAGTGGCCATTGGCCTCCTGGTAGCCTCTCTTAACAGTTTCCTCCTTGCTCTTCCATCCAGTTTGGGGGGACAGCCAGATCCAGGGAGGGTCCTAGTAGTACCAAACACTTGCCACTTCTTTATTATGGACTTTACGATGCTCCTTAGGATTCATAAAGCGTTTTGAGATTTTTTGTATCCATCTCCTGCCTTATGTCTGTCCACAACTCTATCCCTGAGATCTTTTGAAAGTGGTTTGCCGCCCATAGTCAGTTGTTTGCTGTCAGTTGCACTACCAAGCAAGGGAATGCTGCAGGAACAGCTATTTTTATGCTTCACTAATCACACTGATTACAACTGATCACAGGTGGAAGCCGGTTACCATGGAATGGTGGTCACTTACACCTGATTGAGTTCACAAATATTGTTTAGGAGGGGGTCAATCCTTTATTTAATCTCAGTATTTTTTGTTATTTATTTTTTTAAATTCTTCTGAACTGTAGCTGTGATTATTTTTAACTTGGATGTTATAGATTGCATTAAGCAAAGCAGCAAAAAATATTGGTTTGTGTGTTTTCATTTAAGGCTGTAAAGCAAAAAAGGGAATATTTCAAAGGGGGTGATTCTTTTCTATACCCACTGTACATTGCGGATGGTGCATTTTTGCTCAGTGTTTGCCTTATGCCAAACATAGTAGTGTACTTTGACTATAAACCTTAATTTTCATTTCATCAGACCATAGAACCTTTTTCAAGCTGTCTTCTGAATCTCTGATTATGCTTTCTGGCAAACGCTACCCAAGTTGTTTTGAGTGTTTATTTTTTAACAGTGACTTTCTCTTTGCCACTCTCTCATAAATCCATGGCCTGGCGAAGCAGCCAGGCAACAGTTGTTATATATACAGTCTCTTCAGTCTCAGCCACAGTAGCTTGTAAGTCCTTTAGAGTTGACACCGCTCTCTTGGTGGCCTCCGTCACTAGTCATAGTTCCATATTCTAGGCAGATTTACAACTGTTCCATACTTGTTCCGTTATTTAATGATTGATGTAGCTGTACTCCAAGGGCTATTCATTGATTGTATAACATCCCCTGACTTGTGTTTTTGAACCACTTTTTCAGGTAGTTGCCTGGAGTGTTCTTTTGTGTTTATTGCATGGGTTATGCCACCATCCTAACTCCCTATATGCTGGACCCTCTAGATACAGCAGCATTTATTCTACAATCAATTGAAGCCCCCTGACTACAGACATGATGTCCTTTTAACTAATTAGGTGACTTCTAAATCTAATTGGGCACACCAGTGATGATTTACATTAAAGAGTATTTTTGTGTCTATCAGTGTCGCAAAAGACAAATTAAATCCACAGCAGTTCAATTCTATAGAACAATAAAAAGTGAAAACTTCCAAGGTGGTGAATATGTTTTCATAGCTAATGTATATAATAGCCCAGACCTGTTTGTCTTTTGGTCATGTGTTTGCTTTCCCAGGTAGAGATAAAAGCCTGATGCTTCCTTGTTTAAAGAGCTATAGGTCAGGTCAGGTTGGGGAACAGGCAGACACACGGTTCAGTCTGACCCTCCAGAAATGACCATCTGTCTGCTGCAGCCAGGTGTTACATGGGCATCCCCTTGGCCTGGTGCAGCCACTCGGGTCCTCAACAATGAGGATCCTATGAGCCGGATCACTCTTAAGGAATTGTGCCAAAGGACCTTATTGCCATAACTGACGCTCTTAAACAACTGAGCCTCAAAACTGGAAACATTGTCTACAGCCATAAGATTTCATTTATAACAATTATGAAAAACAGTAGCAATCCCACCACCCCAGCCTGCAATTCTAGGTAAGCTAAAAAAAAGTTACAATCGGGAGGAGAAAGATCGTGGAGAGAAACTGAATCACCTGCACTTAACCAAATCTCTGACATAAGTTGTGGTATATAAGCTTGTCACTTGAATCACACCAGTCTTTTGCACGTTTGTCCTATTTTCATTAGCAGGGATTTCATCGTTACTTAAGTTGAGAATAGCAGATTTTAACTCTTTAAGATTACAAGCCGGTATGAACTTTATACAGACTGTGGGTCATCTCTGTACCTTTAACCCTGTACCTTTTAGTGGGGGAGATTCACAGCAAACAACTCCAGATATTGAGGTTAATTTTGTAGACACTTCAAACTGGAGAAAATTACATGGGCCACTATAGAGTCATTGCTGCACTGTTCCAAACTCCCATTATTATCCATCCATCCATTATCCAACCCGCTATATCCTAACTACAGGGTCACGGGGGGGGTCTGCTGGAGCCAATCTCCGCCAACAAAGGGTGCAAGGCAGGAAACAAACTCCAGGCAAGGTACCAGCCCACCGCAGGGCACACACACACCAAGCACACACTAGGGGCAATTTAGAATCGCCAGTGCACCTAACCTGCATGTCTTTGTCGTATACAATCTATCTAGCGCCTTTCACATCTATCGCCACTCTCACTGCCCGCTTGCCTTCGTGCAGCGTGTGTCGATTGATATATGATTTAATGTATTTCTTTTTGACATAATTCTCCGAGTTGTAAAATACATATACATTATATATTAAAGGAAACTACTATATAGTTAATACAGTTATCTGTCTAGTGCCTTCTCTGTCTGCCTATTATATAGTGCCTTTCCTGTTAATATCTGTTGTACAGTGCCTTCTCTATCTAGTGTATTTTAAATCTATCTGTACTCTCCCTGCCAGCTTGCCTACCTGCAGCATTTGATGATTAATTGCTGAGATAAAAAAAAAAGTATATTTGTGTGATACTGTTATCTGTCCGTTGCCTTGTCTGTCTGCTATTATACAGTGAATTCCCTGTCTGCCTATTATATAGTGCCTTCCCTATCTATTCATTTATCTAGTGCCTTTCACATGTGAATGTACTCTTACTGCCTGCTTGCCTTTCTGCAGCATCAGTCATATAGTGCCTTTCACATCTATCTACCTACCTATTTATTATATAGCGCCTTTCACATCTATTTATCTGTATGTCTGTCTCTCTGTCTATTTTTTTTCTCCTGACAGTTTTATATCTTCTATTTTACAGTGCATCCAGAAAGTATTCACAGCGCATCACTTTTTCCACATTTTGTTATGTTACAGCCTTATTCCAAAATGGATTAAATTCATTTTCTCCTCAGAATTCTACACACAACATCCCTTAAGGACAATGTGAAAAAAGTTTACTTGAGGTTTTTGCAAATTTATTAAAAATAAAAAAACTGAGAAATCATTATCTACATAAGTATTCACAACCTTTGCTCAATACTTTGTCGATGCACCTTTGGCAGCAATTGCAGCCGCAAGTCTTTTTGAATATGATGCCACAAGCTTGGCACACCTATCCTTGGCCAGTTTCGCCCATTCCTCTACAGCATCTCTCAAGCTCCATCAGGTTGGATGGGAAGTGTCGGTGCACAGCCATTTAAAGATCTCTCCAGAGATGTTCAATCGGATTCAAGTCTGGGCTCTGGCTGGGCCACTCAAGGACATTCACAGAGTTGTCCTGAAGCCACTCCTTTGATATCTTGGCTGTGTGCTTAGGGTCGTTGTCCTGCTGAAAGATTAACCGTCACCCCAGTCTGAGGTCAAGAGCGCTCTGGAGCAGGTTTTCATCCAGGATGTCTCTGTACATTGCTGCAGTCATCTTTCCCTTTATCCTGTCTAGTCTCCCAGTTCCTGCTGCTGAAAAACATCCCCACAGCATGATGCTGCCACCACCATGCTTGACTGTAGGGATGGTATTGGCCTGGTGATGAGCGGTGCCTGGTTTCCTCCAAACGTGACGCCTGGCATTTACACCAAAGAGTTCAATCTTTGTCTCATCAGACCAGAGAATTTTGTTTCTCATGGTCTGAGAGTCCTTCAGGTGCCTTTTGGCAAACTCCAGGCGGGCTGCCATGTGCCTTTTACTAAGGAGTGGCTTCCATCTTGCCACTCTACCATGCAGGCCTGATTGGTGGATTGCTGCAGAGATGGTTGTCCTTCTGGAAGGTTGTCCTCTCTCCACAGAGGACCTCTGGAGCTCTGACAGAGTGACCATCAGGTTCTTGGTCACCTCCCTGACTAAGGCCCTTCTCCCCTGATCGCTTAGTTTAGATGGCCAGCCAGCTCTAGGAAGAGTCCTGGGGCCTCATGCATAAACGGTGCGTCTGCACAGAAATGTTGCGTAAGAGCGTTTCCACGTTCAAATCACGATGTATAAAACCTACACTTGGCGTAAAGCCACACACTTTTCCACGGTACCTCATACCCTGTCGTACGCAAGTTCTCCGCTCGGTTTTGCAGACTGGCAGCTCCCAGCGTCAAAGCAGTAGTACTGTTCCGGTGTGGTTACCCTTTATTTCTTAGAACTATATTTCTGACGCAGCTTTATAAATACACTGAGACTAACCGCATATTGTTTATTAGTGTGATGCATCTGATTGTAGATTACGTGTAAAAATATAATGGCCCAGGGAATAGCCATAGTATTCCAAATGCCATAACTTTCTTCTTCTTCTTCGAAAGAGAATTATCGATATACAGCATCAAGCACATGATGCCAAAGCCACGGCAAAACGTTTCAAAGCCTTTCCTGTACGGACCTCGCATTTCAGAAACAGTTTCATCCCAAGAACTATAAATGCATTCAATCAATTGCTCCTTGTAGAACTGTTTGTACTTATAAGTATAATTACTCTACTGTAAACTTGCACTACAGTTATAATATTACACAACCTGTGCCACTTTATAAAGCGCATATTTATATATGATGACGATATCATTTTTAAGATGAAATGCAGCAAAATATGTTGATTATATTATACAGATAAAACTAACTTCATTTAAATAATCTGTATTGTTAATAATTAAACATGTGAGGACACGGTGCCGCAGCGTTAGCAAGTTCACGTATTGTTCCTGCCTTGCACTGTATATTTGCTGAGGCTGGCATGACACTGGAAGGATATATGGATAGAATAATTAAACACGTACTATGAATATATTTGAATGTTCCTTAAAAGTTTTGAAGAATCGTCGTTGTAAGCTTACAGATGGCTTAACATCTATTACAGAGCTGATTGTGTGGCGATTGGGTATTTGGGGAAACTAGTACGTTAGTGACACATATATATATATATATAATATACTGTATATAGCAAAATCCCCACACTTCGCAGTGACGAAGAACTGCTTTTAAATTTTTATTAAGAAGAAAAGAAAACCTTGTTAAACTGAGGGAAAATACACCAATAACTATCTGTTAAGGATCTCTTTGTATACCACGTTGTCAGTTCAGCACTCCGGTTGTAATATGACCAAGCTGTGCACTGAGATTACTTTTGAGAATGCAACGTATAGTTGTCCAGGAGAAAAGCAATGTTGCCTCAAATCAATGCCAACCTTTTGTAGGGTCTGTCCCTGAGACTTAATTGTCATCGCGAAGCAGAGCCTTACTGGAAATGTGAGGCGTTTGAATTGAAATGGGAGATCAGAGGGTATAACGGTGATGCGAGGAATACATTCAGAGTGTGGCGCTCAGCAGTTTTTTTTGTGTAGCTGCCTTCGCACAGCTTCTCCGCTGCTTTATAAACGAGCGCCATATAATACCGTCGTTTCTCCTTGCTTCGCGGTTCTGAACTGTTTTATTGTTCGTTTATTACGATTGGTATAGTGATTGTGTAGCTATTCGAGACTTACTTTACTGTTCAGGTACCCATTTCCTTTATTTAATCCGCGGCTTGTACGCTATTGTTTGTTCGTTTTATTATGATTATAGATATTTATTGATTCCCTTCTTTAGCTGACTGCCTGCTCATATAAGGCGCTATGCTGGTTTTTTGTGAAGCAGCCTTTACACAGCTTATCCGCTGTTTTATAAACGAACGACATATAAAGCCATCCTTTTTCCTTGCTTTGCCAAGGAAGCTGCCTTTTTATTTAATCCACGGGTTCTCCGCTGTTTTATTGTTCGTTTTATTATGATTACTAGCAAAATACCCGCGCTTCGCAGCGGCGAAGTACTGCATTAAAATTTTTATTAAGAAGAAAATTTAACCTTTTTAAAGTGAGGGAAAATATGGCAATAATTATTTGTTAAGGATCTCTTTGTATACCACGTTGTCAGTTCGACCCTCCGGTTGTAACATGACCAAGCTGTGCGCTGAGCTTACTCTTGAGCATGTAACTTACAGTTGGCCATGTGAACAGTAATCTTGTTTCAAATCTCACAGCATGGATTGCTGCTGTCATAATCGATTTCAGTTTCATGGTTTGTTTCAATTACGACAGTATTTGCAGGACTTGTGTTGAAGTGACATTCGGCATCTGTCAAGCGTTGTAAGCTTACAACCGGTTTCATCGATAACTTCACATCCAGCTTTTGAGAGTTTAAACATTCATAAACATCAAAGTGTCCACTACTGAAAT
>JANRMT010062831.1:39347896-39365361 GCA_026402145.1 Polypterus bichir lapradei | reverse complement strand
TAGGTACATTTTACATGTATGTATTTTATCATTGGCTTATTTTCATTTACTGAATATAATGCTGCTCATATTAAATTGCTTAATGCTTTAAAACATATAACGGTTAGGTGTGAAAAATAACCTATTTGGAATGGAACTGATGAGGGAAGAAAAAACAACCCAGTCTTTAAAAAGTACCTACAGGGTTAATGCTACAGAGCTATAGACAAAGATTTGTGCTGTTCTGAGGTTTCTTTGATTGAACAACTTTTCTGGGCAATAACTTCTGAAATAAAGTTTCTCAAGTCTCAATTTTTTTAGAGAATGAAGGGGTCCTAAACGAGTGAAAACTAAAAATTTACAGTTAAAGCATAATAACTGAATGTCTCAAACCCTCAGTTTTATTTTCTTTAAATAGTGGGTGAAATCTGAGGCCTCTTATTTAAATAAAGTGACAGGGTGGTGCAGTGACTAGCTCTGCCCCCTCACAGCTCTGGACCTGGTTTTGAGCTCTGACCAGGAACTGACCCTATTTGGGATTTTGTTTCCAGGGTCAGTCTATATTTAAGAATGCACTATGGTGAACTGCCTGGCATACTACCCAGAAATGGAGTCTGTCTTGCTGTAATTGCTGCAAAGACAGGCTCTGGGTGTAGACATTTAAACCCTTTTTTTTTTTTTTTTTTTAAGGATTTAAAAAAAAATCATAATGACAAAGATATGCCTTTTGTCAATATTTAGTACAGAAATATGCAACCAACTTCCAGGAATAGCCACAGAACTTCTATTTATCTTGGTACATTAATAATTCAGAAAGGATTGAAACAAGCAAGATCTTGAATGGATGGGGTGAGGGGGCTTTTTCATGAGCTATTATTTTTAAGCTGACGTAGACATTTAAGATGTCCGTTCAATTACCCCACTTCATTCTTATTTTAATGGATGCTGGACATCACTGTAGCAGGCTAAACATTAATAAGTTATGACTTGAACACACATTATAATGTTGGTATATCTTCCAGAACTTTTGAATCATACAAATACACAGTTTTAATTTCTATAAGATCTAAATGTTTCTGTGACTAGCCAAAGCAGGTATGCTGTATGTGAACTTAGTAAAGCAGATGAACCAGATAGGGTCCCCTTGCTCATTCCTTTGTGGCCCACAGAAACTTGTTAACGACTGGTACACTCACCTAGACTTTATATCACCTGACTGTGCCACTCTGCTTTTGACAAAAATCTGACAATTGTGAAAAAGAAAATGCACAACAACCACGTATTCCTAAGCACAGTGTGGCTTGTGGTTCAAGATCAGAATATAGGCGGCTATGTTTTGAAATGAATTGTAGTCTTAGACAGAACTGTTCATTTTTTAAAGGAATAAAAAAAATATCTATATAACACTTAATTCATGCTAAAACAAGTCTTATAATTCCCTAATTTTTTTTTCCTCCATTAAAGTTTAAACATATAAGTAAACCCCTTCTTTAATATAAACTGTTACAATGAGCTCTCAAGTGTGGATGAGGAGAATGCCTGAGAGTGTCCTGGATTCAAATCCCACATCTGGTCATTATCTATATGGAGCTTGGATGGTCACCCTGGGTCCTGAATGGATGATTGTCCCATATCCCAAAGACCTGCAGATTAGATTAACTGATAATTCAAAACTGGCTTTATGATGTTTCCTGCTTAGCGCTCAGGCTGCAATGGTAGGATCATGCTCCTCCAGACCTGATTTGGATTGTGTGGTTTTGACACTTTTACATTATGCCATAGAGACATAAATGATTCAATTTTTTTTTTTCGTATGTACTTTTTAAATCAAAATCTTCTTGGGCCTTATTTGAACAATACTTTCTTAATCGGTGCTGTGATAAGTGTGCAATAGACACATAACTGTTTTTTAGTTTGATTAGTGGAGGTTTCCAAAACTAGAGGCAGTGTAGGTTAAATGTATTTGTTTTTACTGATCATTTTCAGATGATTTCATTGTGTCCCTTTGTTGCTGGAATCAGAACTTGCTTCCTAAAGAGTATATAAAGAATATGTAAATAATTGCACTGTAAGTGGAGTAAAACAGTGGTGCTGAGCACTTTTACTTCACAGCTCCAAACTCCTGGATTCAAATCCTGGGCACTATTTTATTTGTGTTGCTTGCACATTTTAACAGTTTCCTCCTGTATTGAAAGACATGACTGCTAAGAGATCTGGAAACACTAAATTGAAAGAGTGTGTTTGTGAGTGTGCCCTGTGGCAGACTGGTTCCTCATCTAAGGTTGGTTCCTACCTTGTGCCCAGTTCTGCCAGAATAGGTGCTACTCCTCTCAATCGCGAACTGGAGAAGTAGGTTACAGGATAGGTGAATGAGTTGTAAGCTGTCTTAGGCAATAACCTTTTCCAGTAGGATTGAACATTTTGGAACATAGAAAGATGTGTTTTAGGGTGGACTTTGCTAACTGGTAAACACTGAGAGCAGCCCTATCACTTTTCTTCACCATCTTCATTTCCTCTTAATTGCTGCTTCACTTTAACTTTAACCCGCCCAAACCAAAGGGCATATTCTAGGTCTAAATAGTTTAATGTTAACATGTTGTATCATTTTATTATCAAACAAAATACTACAATATCCTTCTATTCATTCATTTACGCCTTGCTAAAGAGATTGGGGGGAGGGGTGATATAAATTAAGACATATTTAATATGGTTATTTTTTAGAGATTTATGTTGGAATGAATACTAATAAGCAGGTTACTTGTAAATGATGTATTTGCCTTGTTATGTGTTTAATTTACTTTCCACAAAAAAAACACTAAACCACTGCTATTGTGGCTTTCAGCACAATGTTTGTTTTGTGTTGCATGACAATAGAATACCACAGTTCTGCATTTTGTACTTTTCGTCATCATTACTGGTTTCAAGACCATTTTCTGAGTTTACACAGGTTAGCTAAAGAAGGATGACATCAGAAAAGGTGCCAAGCCTTAAACATTTCTGCTGCAATACTCCCTTGTTGATGTGCATTTCATATTTATCACAGGATATGCAAATTTGTAATGGCACAAAAATAATTACAGCTTTTGCAGATTGTGTCTGAAAGGCAAGGATGCTGAACAAGTGAGTAATGCATAAATGGTATACAATAAGATTAATTTACATTGGTTACACAAGGTCTGCTATGTGAGTCAAACACATCTAGATACTTGGTTGTCTGTTCCACATTAGCAGTAGTTTTTTGTAATCATTTTGAAGCATCCATGGGAGTAATGGATATCTATAAATACTGTACATGAATGATTTATTTTCTGTTAATCATCAAATCACATATTTTTGGAAACTGTTTATTTTCTGAGACCAATCCTCTAACTATATATTATGTACTTGTGCCAAAATTGGCAGATATTAATTTATAAAAAATTTAAAATTGTCTTCACTCTTAATTTTAACATGCTTTCAACCCAGTGAGATTTCAATTTCCTTACTGGATTTAAAAAACTGTTCAAAGTTGTTTTTTTATTAGCTTGTTTGGTTGTTTTGTTTTTAAAAACAAGTTTCACCTTTTAAGATATAATGTAACATTTTCAGTGCACTGAATTAAATGTATTTAACCAAAAAGCAACATTCTACTGAAAAAATATTGGTATATTTATGTATATAAAAATTTTGAATTGAGTTAACTATTAAATGTGGAAAAAAGGTGCCTTTCTAAAAAGGCTTAAAGGTTTGCAGGGATGTTGGTGTGTAGTACTTTGTGGGCTGGAATACAGGTGTGGCTTCATTTGTTTGAGAGATTCTTGGTGTGAGATATATAAAAATCTTATGTGTAATTCACAATATGCAGTTCATGGAAGTATCTGAAGGGAAATAGGGAAATGGGTCAGATGACCAATTTAAAAATAAAATTCCTCACAACACTGTGGTACCTTTTGGGGCCAGAAAAGTTATACCCATCATCCAGCCTCTACAGATACCTGGTAGTGGCGCTGGATGTGCAAAAATAAGACGTTGGTGTGCAGTATACAGTACATTATATTGAAGATGAAGGGGAAAAAGGAAAACTCTGCCAGCTACACACTGTGGGGATCTGAGCACAAATTTTAGCACCATTTGTTTTTTCAAATGAAGTTGTATTTATTGAGAATTGTTTTGTGAAGTGCCTTATTTCATAGACTAAACCTCATTTGTAACAACAATATTTAAGATCTACCAAAAATATGTTGGTTTTGGAAAAAGTGCAGTGTTTGAATCAATTTTAATAAAACTTTGTTTTGCAAGTACAATTAAATTGTTTTTTTTAACCGTACAGTATATAGTAGTATTGTTATATGTAAAGAGTACAGTGTAATTTTCACATTTTATGTCCAAACTAACATTCAGCACTTGCCACCATTACTTCATGTATCCCCTTACCGCTGTTTCTGGCTATTAGGCTGTTTCCACTTCCTGAAACCATGTGGAAAAAACACTGAGGAAAATTCTAATATAGTGTGCATCCTTTACTCTTGTTTTTATGCTTTATATACCCTGGAGGTTTGAATTTTGATATAGGAAAAAATATAAAAAGTAATAAAGATGTAAATGTGTAATTGTGTATGATATGGAAAGAAGGATTTGGCACCAGACCCAAGAGTCAAATACCATCCATGATGTGCCTTTTGTGAACTTGATGTTTCTTCTCTCATGAGTCTTGACAGGTACGTTGGTTTCCAGCCGTATTTCAGAGATGAGGATATATTCACCTGGAATGATCTGATGTCCTGCCCAGGGTTGTTATCACTCAGTCATGAAATCGCCTTTCTTTTTTTTGGCTCTTTTATCCCTCTTGGAAATATAGTCCATAATATTTTAGTTTGTCATGTGCCCATGCCAATAATCTGATGTTTACTGACATGAGGAAAACTTCAGAACACTACTGATGTTAATTCTTTATGATCAAGTGTTCAAAATCTTGATTCAAGTGATGAATAACATAACATTCTCAAAATGGGGTGGGATGGGGAGATTCATGGATTCAGGGCCCTGGGATTGAATCCCTCACTTGCTTGTTATCTATCTGGGTTGTCCTCTGGGTACTCTGGTTTCCCTCCTACATTCCCAAAAATGGTTTGTTTAGGATAACTGGTGATTTCAAATTGATGCAGTGTGATAATGTTAACATTCAAACATGCTTGATTGCCTTATTGACATAAGGAGTTGGATGGCATTAAATTTTCTAAATTTTAATGAGAACAAGACAGAAGTCGTGCTATTTAGACCCAATAGCACTAGCAGGACCCCCTGCCTCGACCTTTTCACTGTGGCTCAATTTGAGAAATCCATGATCACAAATTTAGATGTGAAAATGGATTCCACTTTAAAACTTGATAGCCATGTGAACGCAGTGGTAAAATCTTGCTTTTTCCAGTTGAGGCGGCTGTCAAAAATCAAACCTGTTTTGTCTAAACGCAACCTTGAAACAGTGATACATGCTTTTATAACCTCTCGTCTAGATTACTGCAATGCGCTTCTTTTTGGAATTAGCCAGGCCTCCATTGCTCGACTACAACTAGTGCAAAATGCCACTGCTCGATTTTTAACTGACACAAGAAAGCATGAGCACGTTACCCTGATTTTTGGCTTCCCTTCACTGGCTTCCAGTTCATTTTCAAATCCATTTTAAGATCCTTGTATTTGTTTTTAAAACCTTTTAATGGTTGTGCCCCATTTTTTTGTCGGAACTGCTACACTCTTACGTACCGTCTCACTCTCTCAGGTCAGCAGACCAAATGCTTTTACATGTTCCCAAGGCACGGTGCAAACTCCAAGGTGATCGAGTTTTTTCAGTTGCTGCCCCAAAACTCTGGAATGATTTGCCATTGCACGTTAGGCAGGCTCCTTCACTTGCTGTCTTTAAATCTTATTTAAAAGCACTCTTTTACTCCCTGGCCTTTAACCCAGTATGATATGTTGGCTATATGTTTATTTTTTATTATGAATCTCTGCAGCTCTTATGTGTTTGTGTTTCTTTTACCTTTTGGTTATTCTTTGTCTGATATGTTGGGTTTTTATTGTACGGCACTTTGGTCAGCCTTGATGTTTTTACAGTGCTTTATAAATAAATAAAATCACCCTATTCCAATTCAGGGTTTGTGGGAGATCAAAGTCTATCCTGGCATCACTGCACTGAACACATGGCAGAAAAGAGCAGTAGACAGGGTGCAAGTCCATCACAAGGCCCTTTAAGACCCATCTGATAGTCCCAGTCAGCCTAACGTACATATCTTAGGGGATGTGAAAAAAAAAAAAAACCCAGAGGAGAACTGTTGCAGATAGTAAGAGAATTCCATATGGACAACAAGTTGTTTCATTATTTGAATCCATTATGACTGGATTCATTAGGTGGGAGTGCTACTCACTGCACCACCCTCAGTAGATGAATGCCTTTCTTCTGCAGTTTGTATGTGATTTTACAAACTAGAAAACTCTGTTAAGGTTCTGTGGGTACACTCGTAGCCTAGCCTGTAAAGAAGTCTGTTTTCAGTTAACTTCACTATAAATTCCACTGGCAGCATCAGGTACATTATTGGCCTTCTACCTAGAGCAATTCCTCTAGATTAACATTACACTTCTGGGAATCCTGAAGATTTGGATGCAACGTAGCCATCTACATGCAACCCTAAAGCTTAAGCTTTCTGTTCCTGGCTGAGTAGGTTTGGCACTTTAATCCATATAACTCCGCTTCTCTTGGTGCGGCTAAGTCTTCATTGTGCATGGTGACTGGAGCCAGGCTAGTGGTATATAGGGAGTTTATATGTCTCCAATTCTCTAGGTGACAGATCTGAAGGTAATCGTGACTTTAGGAACCTTAGTGTTCACCCCACAGCCTCTGGGCCTAGCAACAGATAATGAGATGAAACCGGTTCAGTTGCCTGTTGTAGGGTTAAAGCCCCTAATTTTCTGTCCCTAACCCTTCAATGAAACCCCTAGTTTGCCTATTAGCCACCTGAACCTCTTGAGACCAGAAAAACATTCAAACCTATACCAACTTAATTTTAGAAAAAATTAATTTTATCTAAGCACAAAATAAACCACACTAACAGAAGATTAAATAAATGTAATTGTAATCTAATCCTGAAAACCCCCTTTGTAAGGTGAACTTTTATAATCCTGACCCATAATTGCCTTAAATTAAAAACATATGTAAATGTATGGCATTTTTAATACCAAAAATAATAATACATGACAATTGAAAGAATTGGTTTCAAAATAACTTTAGTCAACAAAACGAGACAATTTCTCTTTTTTTAAAACCAAGATAAGACTGTTTTACTCTATCACTTCATGTTTCATGTTCAAAGAAATGACGTGATGTTTCTTGGGTTTTTACAAATGTTTCACTTTTTGGAAATAATGTTGTAAGATAATGACGTATGACACATATGCTACACACACATCAGATTGACTGAAATGCATGGGAATGCAGCATTGGCTGTGAGAATGACATCACCATTCAGGTCAGACTCAAACTTCTCGCCCCACTCAGTTGCACAGATTGTAACAAGGTATAGTGTGAATTCTACTTTCACTTTGAGTTTGATTCATATGGCAGCTGTTGCCTTTATTTAGTTTGTTTTATTTCCATCAGTGTGTCTTATGAGATTGATTTCAGAATGGTTGAGTTCCCTTTACAACACAGTTTTTATATTTAACACATAACCATATGCAAAAAGCCCTGAAGCGGTTCTTCCTCCAAATGTGTCAGCATTTTATGGACATTACAAAACAGATAAGCATGCTGTTCTGTCTACCTGCAAGCTTCCTTAATGGATGCCTATAACTGAACCATCCACATGATGTATATTAGAACTTGACTGCATGCTTGACCTGTTTGGTATTCATATTGATATTGATTTTTTGTTTTTTTAATGCTTACATATGTCATACTCTTTGTTATTACATGTAAACCTATTATGTTACACAACTATTTAATTATTGCCACTTACACAATTGCACAACAAAAGCAGTATCTATTTTTTTAAATTGTTCCCAAAGTGATCCCTCCCAATGTTTTCACATTTTGATCCTGTTCTACAATCTTTTCATGATTGCCACTTATTTTATTTATGTACTTATTTATTTGTTTGTATTATACATGAAAAGAAGGGATTGTTGTTACATGAATGCATTGCTAACTCAAAATGTTTGTCCAACTGCAGCTGTCCGGTTAGATACAGTCAGACAGGATCTTTAAGATGAACCTTTTTATTTTTACCACACTTTCAAACATCAATTGAAATTGACGTTAGAGAATCGTTTTACTGCGGTGGGCTGGCGCCCTGCGCCCGGGGTTTGTTTCCTGCCTTGCGCCCTGTGTTGGCTGGGATTGGCTCCAGCAGACCCCCGTGACCCTGTAGTTAGGATATAGCGGGTTGGATAATGGATAGATGGATGGAATTCTTTTATGTTATGAGTTCAAACATAGAATCGATGTGTGGTTTTCTGAAAGACAAGGATGTTAACTTTCAAAATCAACATACGAAACAGTTCACCTAAAACTAAATTAACAGCTCTACACGTCCAGTACTTGGCAATATATCTGAATCGCCCAGTAGGAATAGCACTTTATTTATTTGGATTATCCACGCATGGATCAGCAGAAACTTAAACAGTTGGCCTTCCGCGTTAGTATTAGTAAATATAACAAAAATATCCTGGTCAAATGAAGTAACAGAATTAACAGCAATGAGTAAATACGTGCCTATATATCCAAACTAGGGCAACTGATAATAAATGAACAGGAGCAAGCGTGCCGCCTTCACAGAACAAACACAAAAGCGGCAACTCGAAACATAGCGCATGACCACAATCTGGGCTGCCAGATTTCCTGAATCATAGATCGGGACAAACCACCATTTCGAGCGACGAAAAAAAACGTTATAGAACTAAGGAAGACAAAAATTAAACCGTTTCAATTAAAATACAGAAGTACGGGTATGTTCGATACAACTTATAACATGTATGTTTCATTTATTACGACACTATATATGTAAACAGAATGCAGATATGCGAATACGACATACCTTGTTAGTCGAAAAGTCTTTAGCAGTATCACTTCACTTGCAAAACAAATTGCACTTGAGCGCGAGCAGCCATGATGAGCTCAAGAAACGTACAACGACACGAGCACGAACACACGCGATTCAAACACTCGGATTACAGTTACACATTTTATGCATAAAAAGTGGTACGCCAGGCTGCCTACAAAAATAGCGAGCATTTTATTAACAATTCATTATAAAAACAGAATTGCATTTTTTTCTGCATACAATTTTTGTTCAATCGGGATTTTCAGAGGCAATGCGGAACTCGAGATTTGTCTGTTGAACCCGGGACGTCAGGCAACCCTGTCTACAACAGAATTACACTTGCATGAAGATCGTAACAGCAACAATACCCCAGAACCTAGTATTATGTCATGTGAAGTCGTTTACCTTATATTCATGCGCACTTTGTGAGCACATCTGCTTTCCTGCATCCGGAGACGACGTGCTTCATCGCAGGCGGGAATAGCTGTGTAGCATAGCAGCGATTTCCAGGAGCACACAGCGAGTCAAAGGACCAGACTTTTTAACACTAATTGTACATAATAAGTAAAGAGATGGATGCAGATTTTTTCTTTTTCTTTAATCGATTTCTTTTTTAAATAACTATGTACTTTATTTAACTTTATGTGTATCTGTGCTAGACCCCCCTTTTGATTTTAGCTCATTTTCTCCTTTTTGTTATTTTTATTTTCTTTTTCTGTTGTGTTTTCTTAATATGTCATCATTAAAACCCAATTGTCACGTCTGCCTTAACTATTTTATTCTTTAGTCATAGTTTTATTTTTCACTATAGATTTTTTTCTTTTTATGTACGCATAAACTGTTTATGTTTATTATGGGATATTTTCAGTAAACTTTACCTGCTATTGTTTTGACATTTTTCATTATTTAACTTTTTGTATGTTGTTATTAGATTTTCTGACGGTCCGTTATTTTTTCCTTTGCGCCCTCCTCCACCATAACCTATTGTCAATGGGAGAGGAGCGAAAGATTCGTCAAAAATTTAGACATCCAGTTTTTGACAGATCTCGGCGTTTTAGGGGGCCCGACTACCGAAAACGTCGATATCTCGATGATGGGTGTGTGTCTGTATGTGTGTCACAGTTTCTTGAGGTCCGTCTAGAGCTAAAACAGCTGGATGGAAAAATACCAAACTCGAAATTTAAGCCTGTTATGAGATGATGATGATGATGATGATGTGCTTAGTTTTTGAGCCAAATCGAGCAAGAGAAAGAGGCACTCTAGAGGAACCCTCAAATTAATTTTTGATAATATCTCAAAAATTATAGTAAATACTGTAATTCTGCAATTAATTACTCGTTTGAATTCTTCTTGTCAATTGATATCTTAATGACCTATTTTATGATCAGAATGATCAACATTAAAGCGGTAAATAATTACTGAAGTATTACAGAATAGTTCGGGTAGCTTGGTTCCTAAGCCGCAAAGCCTACTGATGTTTGCATCCGAATTTTTATGATAATGAACACGACAAGCATCATATGTCCTGAAAGTCATCTTCAACTAGGTCGTCATAACTGTGAACATTCAGCTTCATTGTCGCTCGTAAGATGATAAAGGGCATTAAAATACTTTATGAAAATTAATGTATATAAATAAAGTGGTTGTTTCTAACATGGAGGACGAGTCTTTCCAATCTAATGTATAGCCTTTATAATACAGTTTAAGTGTAAGCAATACAGAAAAAAGGTCTTACAATCCAGTAGCACTGACAGAGAGTCTGCCCTTCTCTTCACCCTTCAAAATTGAATCCATGTCTTGAATAATTGAATAATCTTTTAACATTCTGGTCAGCAATGCTAAAATACTCTTTTTGTTTTGTATTGTTTCATTTTGTTTTTTTTTTATTTTGTATTTTAAGCAACATTGAGCCTTCCGTAACCATCTTTAATACTTCTCTTTTCTTTATACACTGACCAGCCAATTTATTAGGTACACCTGTTCAACTGCTTGTTAATACAAATATCTAATCATCCAATCACATGGTAGCAATTCTGTACATTTAGGCATGTATACATTGTGAAGCCAACCTGCTGAAGTTCAAACCAAGTATCAGAATGGGAATGAAAGGTGATTTAAGTGATTTTGGCAAGGTTGCTATTGCCAGATGTACAGGTCTGAGTATTTCAGAAACTGCTGATCTACTTGGATTTTCATATACAACCATCTCTAGGGTTTACAGAGAATGGTCTGAAAAAGGGAGTTATCCAGTTAGCAGTAGTTCTCTGGGCAAAAATGCCACGGGTCAGAGGAGAATGGGTAGATTGGTTTGAACTGATAGAAAGGCAACAGTAACTGAAATAACTACTTGTTACAACCAAGGTATGCAGAAGAGCATTGGGCAATAGCAGCAGAAGACCACATCAGGTGCCACTCCATTCAGCTAAGAATAGGCAACTGTGGCTACAGTTCCCACTGTCTCATCAAAATTGGACAACTGAAGACTGGAAAAACGTTGCCTGGTCTGATGAGTCACAATCTTCCTGCAACATTTGTCGGGGAGGGTCAGAATATGGCATCAAAAACAAGAAAGCATGGATCCATCCTGCCTTGTATCAATGGTTCAGACTGGTGGTGGTGGTGGTGTAATGATGTAAAGGATGTTTTCTTGGCACACTCAATTGAGCATAGTTTACAGTCATGGCCGAAATTATCGGCACCCCTGGAATTTTCCCAGAAAATACACCATTTCTCCCAGAAAATTGTTGCAATTACAAATGTTTTGGTATACATGTTTATTTCCTTTATGTGCATTGGAACAACACAAAAAAAAAAAGAAAAAAAGCCAAATCTGACATCATTTTACACAAAACTCAAAAACCGAGCTGGACAAAATTATTGGCACCCTCAACTTAATATTTGGTTGCACGCCCTTTGGAAAAAAATAACTGAAATCAAGTGCTTCCTATAACCATCAACAAGCTTGTTAGACCTCTCAACTGGAATTTCCGACCTCTCTTTTTTTGCAAACTGCTCAAGGTCTCTCAGATTTGAAGGGCGTCTTCTCCCAACAGCAATTTTGAGATCTCTCCATAAGCGTTCAATCGGATTTAGATCCGGACTCATTGCTGGCCACGTCAGAACTCTCCAGTGCTTTGTCTTGAACCATTTCTGGGTGCTTTTAGAGGTATGTTTGGGGTCATTGTCCTGCTGGAACACCCATGACCTCTGACGCAGACCCAGCTTTCTGATACTGGGCCCTACATTGTGCCCCAATATCTTTTGGTAGTCTTCAGATTTCATGATGCCTTAGAGGCAGTTAAACATCCCCAAAACATCTTAGAACCTTCACCATGTTTGACTGTAGTTACTGTGTTCTTTTCTTCGTATGCCTCATTCCGTTTTCTGTAAACAGTAGAATGATTAGCTTTACCAAAAAGCTCTACCTTGGTCTCATCTGTCTACAAGACGTTCGCACAGAAGGATTTTGGATTCCTCAAGTACATTTTGGCAAACTCCAGTCTGGCTTTTTTATGTTTCTGTGTCAGCAGTGGGGTCCTCCTGGCTCTCCTGCTATAGCGTTTCATTTTGTTCAGATGTTGATGGATAGTTCAAGCTGACACTGTTGCATCCTGAGTCTGCAGAACAGCTTGAATATGTTTTGAAGTTGATTTGGGCTGTTTATCCACCATTCGGATCTATCCTTCGTTGTAGTCTTTTATCAATTTTTCTCTTCCGTCCATGTCCAGGGAGATACGCTCAAGGACAAAGGAACATGAAGATCTCTGGAGATGGACTTGTAGCCTTGAGATTGTTGATATTTTTCCATAATTTTTGTTCTCAAGTCCTCAGACAATTCTCAGCTCTCCTTTCTGTTCTCCATGCTGAGTGTGGCACACTCAGACACACAACAGAAAGGTTGAGTCAACTTTTCTCCATTTTAACTGCCTTCAGGTGTGATTGCTATATTTCCAGCACCTGTTTCTTGCCACAGGTGAGTTCAAATGAGCATCATATGCTTGAAATAAAACGATTTACCCACAATTTTGAAAGGTGCCAATAATTTTGTCCAGCCCATGTTTGGAGTTTTGTGTTACATGATGTCAGATTTAACTTTTTTCTCTGTTTTTTGTGTTGTTCCAATGCACATAAAGGAAATAAACACGTGTATACCAAAACATTTGTAATTGCAACAATTTTCTGGGAAAAATGGTGCATTTTCTGGGGAAATTCCAGGGGTGCCGATAAATTCGGCCTTGACTGTAAATGCAGCCTACCTGAATATTGTTGCTGACCATGTCCATCCCTTTATCACCAACAACAACAACATTTATTTATATAGCACATTTTCATACAAAAAGTATGTCAAAGTGCTTTACATAATGAAGAATAGAAAAATAAAAGACACCGTAAGAAAATAAAATAAGTCAGCATTAATTAACATAGAATAAGAGTAAGGTCCAATGGCCAGGGTGGACAGAAAAAACAAAAAAAAAAAAAACTCCAGACGGCTGGAGAAAAAAATAAAATCTGCAGGTATTCCAGACCATGAGACCGCCCAGTCCCCTCTGGGCACACAGTGCACCCATCTTCTGATGGCTATTTCTAGCTGGATAATGAAGCATGTCACAAAACTCAAATCATCTCAAACTGATTTCTTGAGCATGACAATGAGTTCACTGTGCTCACAGTCACCAGATCTCATTCCAATAGAGCACCTTTGGGATGTGGTGGAACAGGAGATTTGCATCATGGATGTTCAGCCAAAAAAAACTGGCACCAACTGTGTGATGCTGTCATGTCAATATAGACCAAAATCTCTGAGGAATGTTTCCAGCACCTTATTGAATCTATGCCACGAAGAATTACAGTAGTTCTAAAGGAATAAGGGGGTCCAACCAAGTTCTAGCAGGATGTACCTAATAAAGTGCTCAGTGACTGTATATTGTGTATTGTAAGCCTGTCATTAAAGGAAACAAAAATGATAAAGAGTTGGGGACCAGCCAGGTGCCCTGTTTAATTTGTAGACCTGAAAATTAAAGTATATGGTGCAGAGAAAGGGGCATCTTGCATCCTGGAAAATGTTTTTCTGGGATGGGGATGCATTCACTAAGCAAGCATGGTCCAAATGGGCACTGACTTCCAGTGTCTTCACTGTTAAATAGCTCCTAAGGCAGAAGAGGTGGGACGTCCAGAGCTATACTGGAAGTTGCATCACAGTCATTCCCAGGACTCATCAGTGGTCTGCAGGGAGGTGAAAAGGAGTCATTAGGGATTGCCTTTTCCCTGTATATGTGATATACTGTATATACAGTGGTGATCAAAATTAGAGAACAACTAAATTTTAAAATCATTGATATACCTATTTGAAGTTATCCTAACTGGAATAGAAGAGCAGTTTTTTAAGCACATTTCATAATTTACATTTATTCTGAAGCAATATATGAAAACTTAAATTAGAAATTTGAAGAAGACCTCTGATCAAAATTTAAAAAACACTCTCAGATATCTCTCAGTTATTGGTGCTAATCTGGCACCTGGTACTAATTTCCATAATTACTTTGCAAGATGGCAAGCCACTCTAAGGCGACTGAAACCCTGCGACAGCAGGTTGTCCAGATGAAGACCAAAGGTATAACACTTTCAGCCACTGCAAGAGAAGTTGGTCATTCCAAGTCTGTGATTTCTAGAATACTGGCACTAATTCATTTAAGTCCCCCAAAAATGCTGGTCGTCCACATAAGACAAATGCACGAGAGGGCAGGATAATGCGGAGACTCTCAACGAGGAATTGGTTCAACACTGCAATTGGAACTGCTCACAAATTCTGCCCTAAAAACAGGGTAAGGATCTGTCACAGCATACTGTTCTCTCTGTTTTAACAATTCATACTGAAAGTCCACTCTGCAGTGATCAAGCCTTACATCAGCAGAAAGAATCAAAAGACTAGACTAACCTTTGCTGAAGATGTATGGACAGATGAGAACTGGTCCAGAGTTCAATTTATTAATGAGAGAAAGTTTAATTTGTTTGTGTCTGATGGGAAAAAACTTGTTCAGCGTCATATTGGGGAAGGACTGAACCCAAAGTGCATGAAAAAGTCAGTTAAATTTGGAGGAGGAAGCATCATGGTTTGGAGGATGTTTTCTGTATCAGGATTTTCTGCTACATGGCAGGGTGACTGCAAATGTTTTATCAGAACTTCCTTCAGTAACATGCATTTCCTTCCCAGTGAGCATCTCCCAATCAGCACACACTTTTCATGCAAGACAAGGGCCCCTGTCACACTGCAAAATGGCTAAAGCAGTTCCTTGAAGCTAACAACTTTAAAATAATGAAATGGTCAGCCCAGAGTCCAGATCTAAACCTGATTGAGAATCTCTGGAAAATCCTTGGTGACAAAGTTATGGCTAAGAAACCCACTACAGTTACCAGACTGTAAGAAGAGTGAACCAAGATGAAAAGCAGCGCAGCATGAGAAACTAGTGATGTCCTCCAGGCGCAGATGTGCTGAAATTATTCAAAGCAATGGCCTCTACTCTTTCTGTTAATTTTGAATGCTGTAATCCCCCAAAAAATTTACTTGTAATCTTCTTTTCTGCTGTAATGTTTACTGTTCTCTAATCTTGACCACTGATTTTTTCCACAAAATAAAGCTTTCTGTTGAAGTGCTTTAATTAATTTGTAAAACCTTTTAGTAGAACAGTGATATACCCACAGTTAATATTCCTTCATATTCTGAGCAGTGAAGATTAACAATATTTAAGGAAAAGCAAGTGCTCATAAATTGTTATCTAATTTTGATCACCATTGTGTGTATGCATATACAGTTAGGTCCATAAATATTTGGACAGAGACAACTTTTTTTCTAATTTTGGTTCTGTACATTGCCACAATGAATTTTAAATGAGACAACTCAGATGCAGTTGAAGTGCAGACTTTCAGCTTTAATTTAGTGGGGTGAACAAAAAGATTGCATAAAAATGTGAGGCAACTAAAGCATTTTTTTAACACAATCCCTTCATTTCAGGGGCTCAAAAGTAATTGGACAAATTAAATAACTGGAAATAAAATGTTCATTTTTAATACTTGGTTGAAAACCCTTTGCTGGCAATGACCGCCTGAAGTCTTGAACTCATGGACATCACCAGATGCTGGGTTTCCTCCTTTTTAATGCTCTGCCATGCCTTTACTGCAGCGGCTTTCGGTTGCTGTTTGTTTGTGGGCCTTTCTGTCCGAAGTTTAGTCTTCAACAAGTGAAATGCATGCTCAATTGGGTTAAGATCAGGTAACTGACTTGGCCATTCAAGAATTTTCCACTTCTTTGCTTTGGCTGTATGTTTTGGGTAATTATCCATCTGTATCATGAAATGCCACCCAATCAATTTGACCGCATTTAGCTGGATTTGAGCAGACAGTATGTCTCTGAACACCTCAGAATTCATTCAGCTGCTTCTGTCCTGTGTCACATTATCAATAAACACTAGTGTCCCAGTGCCACTGGCAGCCATCACACTGCTTCCACCGTGTTTTACAGATGATGTGGTATGCTTTGGATAATGAGCTGTTCCACGCCTTCTCCATACTTTTTTCTTGCCATCATTCTGGTAGAGGTTGATCTTGGTTTCATCTGTCCCAAGAATGTTTTTCCAGAACTGTGCTGGCTTTTTTAGATGTTCTTTAGCAAAATCCAATCTAGCCTTTCTATTCTTGATGCTTATGAGTGGCTTGCACCTTGCAGTGCACCCTCTGTATTTACTTTCATGCAGTCTTCTGTTTATGGCAGACTTGGATATCAATACGCCTACCCCCTGGAGAGTGTTGTTCACTTGGTTGGCTGTTGTGAAGGGGTTTCTCTTCACCATGGAAATGATTCTGTGATCATCCACCACTGTTGTTTTCCGTGGACGTCCAGGTCTTTTTGCGTTGCTGAGTTCACCAGTGCTTGCTTTCTTTATCAGGATGTACCAAACTGTGGATTTTGCCACTCGTAATATTGTAGCAATTTCTCAGATGGGTTTTTTCTGTTTTCACAGCTTAAAGATGGCATGGAGAGCTCCTTTGACCGCATGTTTTCTGTTCACAGCAAAATTGTCCGCATGCAAGCACCACACCTTAAATCAACTCCAGGCCTTTCATCTGCTTAATTAATAATGACATAACGACGGACTTGCCCACACCTGCCCATGAAATAGCCTTTGAGTCAATTGTCCAACTACTTTTGAGCCCCTGAAATGAAGGGATTGTGTTAAAAAATGTTTTAGTTGCCTCACATTTTTATGCAATCTTTTTGTTCACCCCACTGAATTAAAGCTGAAAGTCTGCACTTCAACCTCATCTGAGTTGTTTCATTTAAAATTCATTGTGGTAATGTACAGAACCAAAATTAGAAAAAAGTTGTCTCTGTCCAAATATTTATGGACCTAACTGTATGTATAT
>JANRMT010062831.1:39320943-39347496 GCA_026402145.1 Polypterus bichir lapradei | reverse complement strand
TACACAACATACATATAAAGTACGTTTCCTTGAATGATTATCTTTTTAAAGAACATTCCCGTTTGTTATCACACTTACTATTTAATTACCTTGAAAAGCATACCTATCTATTACGTAATTAACAATTTCAAAGCAGAAACCTTTGGTTTGGACACATCTTAAGCATTCGCTTAAGTTTTTCTTCTGTGGGTTTTAGTGTATTGCTGTGGTTTTGTATACTTTGTCTAGGCCAGCTTTTGGAATTTTCTCAATTTTCCAGCTTGCACACACTTGCTTAACTTCTAAATTGCCTAATTTGATTGTTTTTCAGAGATAGCTGTGGGGTTTGCACTTCATCTAGTTTTATAATTAATCTGTTTAACTAACTGGTCTCAGAAACTTATAATTCTTTTTTGCAACTTTTAAATGCTTACTTTTTTTGCAATTTTCTTTTTAATTTCTCCTTTTCTGTGGTGTTTGCTGCCTTAATTGTATCCAAATGCTGATGATTACCAATGAAGAGTGCAGACAAAGGTGTAAACAACCTTCAGTGCTAAAGGGAAACAAGTACTTCAGTGCTGTTTTCACTTGTATGCTCTTTAATTATGTTTCCTCAAATGAGTAGACAGTTGAGTATGCTACTAAAATAACTGTCCGCCTTTGGTATTCAGTATTGTCAGCATTTGGATACATTTATTCAAGCAAACTCTATATAATAGGGTGAATTAAAACTTAAATGCCAAGAGAAACTTACGCATTTAAAGGAAGGTTAAGAATAGCAAAAATATAGATATTTCTAAATTTCTTACAGAACATAAAGGACAGCTCACTAAGTAATTCATTATTCAAGAATAATGCACTGATTGTGAAACTGGTTGGAATAAAGACCGACTTCCACAGGGGTCTCCCTGGACTGAACTTGAGAACCAAACATTCACATGTTAACTTTTGTTTTTTATGCCTTTAGTCTCACTGGTTTATTTCTCAACCAAATCAATCTGTTGTGGCATGTTTTTTTTATGACAATGGTAATCTGAATTGCAAATTTAATATTCTGGGGATTTTAATAGTTTGGCCTCCACAAATTCATATTTTTCTGTTTCACTTTATTCTCCCAGATATTATTAAAACACCAGTCCTCAAACTGGATTCTACAAGTCCACTGGGTCTGCAAGTCACTTTTTAAAATTTATGTTACTGGAAGAAAATAATATTCCATACAATCAAGTCAACAAAACAAAATTCAATCCCCAAGTCACATTTTTAATCGAATGTTTATTCTTACCTCCCAATTAATTTCTTGCTTAATCAAATAACAAAATTATTACATTAACGCTTAATTCAGTACTAAAACCCATTTTAAAACATGTCTGAGTAGCTCCCTTTACACAACAAGTGCCTCACATAAAGCCACTCAGGAGATCTTACTGGATTTGTTGTTTCTTTTTCAGAGCTTCATAGATTTTCTGCCTAAAACCTTTACATTCTGTCATATCTTGTCCTCTCTTACAGTCTGTTTCTCTACTAATCATATTCTGTCCTACTCATCCAATTCAAAGAGGCCAATGAGGATTTCCATATTTTTACAGACTACTCCTTTTGTTTTTTGTAATGCTGAGTTTTCCAAAAAAATCACAGCTTGCTCTTCACACTCTTTCTCGACAACAACTGAAAGGCTGGGGGCTGATGGTTATTAAGTTAGTTTCCTGACTTGTTTATTGTGTCAATAGATGGCTGGGATATTGGTTAGAACTATTGCTTCACTGCTCAAACACTTGAGTGATCTCAGCCTCATCTGTATGAAATTTCCATTTTTTCTCCATGTCTTTGACATCCGAAAAATATTTAGGCAAAATCTTCTTGTCATGTGCAAGTGTGTGATGCAGTGGGTTGTTTTCTCAGCAAGTTGTAGTTTGTCCCTTGCACGCAACTTTGATGGGATAAACTCCAACTCCTCTTCACTTTGTAGAGTGGAGCAATGGTGACCTAAGCGTCTTTAAATAAAAGAACTTTCAGAAAAGCATAAAATATTGACAAGTTGGTTAAACAATATAAGATCTGGGAGGTAATTCAAAAGCAGCAAAAGCAGTTTTTCAAAAATGGAGCAGAGCTTGTGCACATTTTAATTATGAAATATTTGCATGGATAACACTGCCACTTGCTGGTCAAAGTAATTATTAAAATTATTAAAACAGATTCCAACACAATTATAGTGCTAGTGTACAGACCTCCAGGGCCATATTCATTGTTCATGACTGAATTTAGCAACCTTTTATCTGATTTGGCTATAAATTATGACCATGTAGTATTGATGGGGGATTTTAATGTATACATTGACGTGGAAACTGACAGTTTTAGCTAATGTTTTACTTATTTGTTAAATTCAGTAGGATTTTGTCAGATTGTCAAAAGGTCCAACTCATAATTATAATTTACAAAGTTGAAATTCCAAATTTAAATACTACTCCATTAAATGAAGTTATTTCCAATCACTACTTAATTACATTTGATTTAACCCTGCCGTTGCCAATGCACTCACAGATTAATACAGAAACAGTGTGACATCTATATTGTAATTCTGTTTCAAAATTTAGAGATACTTTGAGTAAGTCGAGTGTAATTGTGGAAAACCATTTAGATCAGTTAACATCAAATGTAAACGTGGAAAACAATTTAGATCAGCTAACATCACATTATAATGTGACCTTGAGAGATGCTCTGGACACAGTGGCTCCCCTTAAAACAAAAGTGATCAGAGCACATAGAAACTCACCCTGGTTTAAAGAAAACACTCGAGCTCTTAAATTAGAGTGTCGAAAACTGGAACGCAGATGGAGAACAACAAAGCTACATGTGTTTCAAATTGCATGGACAGAGAGTGTTAAAAAATATAAAAAAGCCTTCTTTAAAGCTCGCCATTCTGTGATAATAGATAGCAATAATAAAAATCCTGTTTAGAACAATTGTTAAATTAACAAATGGGAATTCAGATCTACAGTGCAAAATACCAACATATATTAGCAGTACAGGCTTTATGAACTTCTTCAATGAGAAAATTAAAAATATAAGATCTCAGCATCACAGTACAAACCAAATACTAGCTTAGCAGACCCTGTCTCACATTGCATTCAGCACTTTAGTAATTTTAATCCTGTAACTGAACAAGAAGTCTTAACTTTAATTTCTAAAATGAAGCCCACTACTTGTTCCCTAGATCCAGTGCCAACAAAACTAGTAAAAAGTGCAATGGATGTTCTTGCAGCGCCTATTCTAACTATTACCAATAGTTCATTATTGCATGGCACAGTACCTGATGCACTAAAAGTGTCAGTCATTAAACCATTACTTAAAAAGTCAGACCTAGACCCACACATACTAAATAATTATAGGCCTATTTCAAATGTACCCTTTCTCTCTAAAATACTAGAAAAAGTATTCACCAATCAGCTTCAATCACACCTTATGCATTACAATTTGTGAAATTCCAGTCTGGTTTCTGCACTGGCCATAACACAGAAATGGCACTAACGCGGGTTGTAAACGACATTCTGATATCCTGTGATGAAGGAAACTCCACTGTAATTATGTTGTTAGACTTAAGTGCAGCGTTTGATACCATTGACCATTCTATTTTACTGCACAGGCTAGAAAATGATGTTGGGCTTACAGGCCCCGTGCTCGCTTGGTTTAGTTCTTATTTATCAAATCGATTCCAAAATGTACAGAAATGTGCTGACGGTACTCCATCATTATACACAGAAGTGAGATATGGTGTCCCGCATAGCTCAGTACTGGGACCTTTACTATTCTCAATTTATATGCTTCCACTGGGATCTATCATTAGGAAACATGTTAATTTTCACTCGTACGCAGATGACACCCAGTTATACCTTTCATTTAGATCAAATGAAGTTTCTCCGATGTTGTCTTTAATTAGTTGTGTTAGTGAATTAAAGGAGTGGATGGATGAGAACTACTTGTCTTTAAACACAGATGAAACAGAGATGTTAATTGTTGGAGGGAATGACGCTGATCACAACAATATTCTGTCATCATTTAACTCATTTGGAATCCCCATTAATTTTACTGAATCAGCCCACAATCTAGGAGTTATCTTTGACTCTAGCATGTCATTTAAAGCGCTTATTACAAAGTTGTCCAAATCATGTTTCTTCAATCTTAAAAATGTGGGAAATTAAGGCACTTTCTAAATAAACAGGATTCTGAGAAATTAATTCATGCATTTATTTCTAGTAGGATTGACTACTGCAATGCGGTGTTCACTGGATGTTCAAACTGTTCTTTATACAGCCTCCAGTTAATCCAAAATGCTGCTGCAAGAATTATTACAAGAACAAGAAAATACGAACACATAACTCCAGTTCTTAAATCCTTACACTGGTTCCCGGTTAAGTTTAGGGCAGATTTCAAAATCCTCCTTTTAACATATAAAGCATTAAATGGCTAAGGTCCAGCTTACTTGTCTGAACTTATCATGACTTACAAACCTGAGCGCACATTATAATCTCAAGATGCCAGTCCGCTTATGATTCCAAGGATTAATGAAGTAACAGTGGGAGGTCATGGTTTTAGTTGCAGGGCCCCTAAACTGTGGAATGGTCTGTCTGCTACAATAAGAGATGCCCCTTCAGTCTCATCTTTTAAATTCAAGCAAAGACTCACTACTTCAGTTTAGCATATCCTGACTAGAGCTGCTGATTAACTGTACAGACTGCATCTCTGTTGTTAGTCATTAGCACTAAAACATGATTGTTATAATTTGTTACTAACCCTCACCTATTCCGTTTTATCTTCTCTGTACTCAAATGTGGCACTTGATGCCATGGCCCACCTGCCAAGTTGTTTGCCTACCTAAGGTAAAGTCATCCCTGATGGAGGATCGCAGGAATTGTAGGGTAGAGGGGTCATTTTATCCAATTGGCTGGCTCAGCGCTGTTTCAGCTGTGGAATGGCCAAATGGGGGAGGCAGCTTGATGGCTGAGGTCTGCAGGACTCCTAATAAATCCAAATCATATTATGTTAAATTCCGCTCATATAGTGTTAAATTCTGCTCCATACTTGTAAAATTTTTATTTTTATACTGTATTGAGGATTTGTTCTGTGTATTGTATTGTATTGATCCCCTTCTTTTTGACACCCACTGCACGGCCAAACTACCTGGAAAGGGGTCTCTCTATGAACTGCCTTTCCCAAGGTTTCTTCCATTTTTTCCCTACAAGGGTTTTTTTGGGAGTTTTTTCTTGTCTTCTTAAAGAGTCAAGGCTGGGGGGCTGTCAAGAGACAGGGCCTGTTAAAGCCCATTGCGGCACTTCTTGTGTGATTTTGGGCTATACAAAAAAATAAATTGTACTGTATTGTATTGTAATTACTGTTTTTTTTCCAGTAAATAAATGTTTAAGGAAAGAAAGATTACCATGGCTGCTTCACAATGTTTGACCCATGTCTTGATCCCTGAGTGAAATACAGTATGTAAAGTTTTCCCTTAGAGACTCCTCTTGTCTGATGTTACAATACTTTTATCACAAAACCAGTAATGGAAGTGATTTCTAGTACCGTAATGCGTTTTTAAAATTTATTTTCATGGACCTCACACAATTCTGATTTTCAAAGGATTAACGTAGAGGTCCCAGAGCCCCTGAGACCTCTCATATTTTTTACTTTGGATAGGCTCATATACCTCGTACTGTATGTCCTACTGTATCTCACATACAACAACTATCAGTGGGTGAGCTCCCACCACAAACCCTCCCTCAGACTAGAGATTTTCACTTCTTCATTGCCTACAATCACTGCACTTCCACAATATGTACTGCACCAAATCAAACTCACTGGGGTTAGCCCACTGCTCCATACCCCCACCCTACAGGCTACACTGCTTGTCTTGCTTGTCAGATCACTGAAGAGTTCCCCTCCTTTTACTACTGCTGGTCATTCTGTGGTTGCTGATTACATGGGAAATGTAGATCTTTTCATCTTTCATGGACCACCACGATAGAAGCTGTACCATTCTGTTACCCTTATCTCTTTCTGGTTTTCCTTCCAACCATTTCTGAATGTGACTGCCCTACTTATTTAATAGAAAATGGGGATTTTCATTTGTTTATCCATTTAATCCATTTAATGTACCAATGTAAACATTCTTTGAGTTTGATTTACTTTTCTATTCCCATCAGGAAAGTGTTTGTGTCTTATTCACTTATTTATGAGTTTACACCTGTATGTTTTACACAATGTCAGTTTTTAAGGAAGCCGCTTCTTGATAAACACATGGCTGTCAAACTGTATAACAAAATATTATTTGCACCAGCCTACATTGTCAGTTAATTCTCAATGGTAGAAAAGTGAAAGACACTCTTTTTGACACACATTTTTAATTTAAATTTTAGATTGAATTTTAATTTAATAACTTGACTTTGCAGATAATGCTGTGATCTTTGCAGAGTCAATGAAGACTCTGATTGGAGCTCTTGAGAGACTGAGTGAGGAGTTGGAGTGTCTGGGCTTATGAGTGTCCTTGATAAAAACCAAGATCCAGGTCTTTAATGGACTCTTAGGCACAGCCATCAGCATTGTGTCTGTCTGTGGAGAGAATGCCAACCTTATCAATTGGTTTACTTACCTTGGCAATAACATTCATGTCTCTAGTAACTCTTTCTATGAAGTTAGTTGATGGATTGGGAGAGCATTTCATGAGGTCACTGGAAATGAGTGTGTGGCTCTCCTGATATCTGTGCAAAAAGATGAAGGTCCAAGTCTTTAGAGTCCTGGTGCTTCATGTTTTCCTATGTGGTTGTGAGACATGGATGTCATCCAGTGACCTGAGACAAAGACTGGATTCCTTTGGTACTGTGTCTCTGTGGAGAATCCCTGTGTACCACTGGTTTGACTTTGTGTCGAATGAGTAGTTGCTCACATAAATAAAGTACATTACCTACATTGTGAGGGAGCATCAGTTATGGCACTATGGCCATGTAGCACAATCCCGAGGGTGATCAGGCTGACATTGTTGAGGACCCGAGGAGTTGGGCCAGGCCAAAGGGATGTCCACTGAACACCTGCCTGCAGCAGGTAGATGGTCATTTCCAGGGAGTGTGACTGGACCGTGTATCTGCCTGGGGGGTTACCAGCCAGGATCCCAAGCTGTTTCATCATGTGTTGGATGCCGTAATGTGCTGTACAAGTGCATGCTCCCCAACATAACCTGACCTGACCTGCTCATTCCCTGAATAGAATTGACAAAATATTTACTTCCTAGTGTTTGTTTTGCCATTTTGTGCCTGGAGGGCTGCCACAGCTGCAGGTTTTCACACTAACCAATTTCTAAATAGAACCTGTTTATTCATTACTAAAGTAATATATCTTTTTTTCACTTAGTTTTAATTAATGATTCAAGGGTGTATTTTCCAAAAACTTCCTAACTAAAGTAGCACGTAATCTGGTTAGTAAATTAATGAGTCAAGTGACATGCTCATTATTTTTAATGTTGTTCCTTATTACGCATTTTTGTCTGCAATTCTATCAGAGAGAGACAGAGATTTCCCTAAGTAAATCACAAAAAATGCGCTAATGCTCCTATTTTGGCAACGTAATAATCTTCTTCTTCTTCTTTCGGCTGCTTCCATTAGGGGTTGCCACAGCTGATCATCTTCTTCCATATCTTTCTGTCCTCTGCATCTTGCTCTGTTCCACCCATCACCTGCATGCCCTTTCTCACCACATCCATAAACCTTTGCTTAGACCTTCCTCTCTTCCTCTTGCCTGGCAGCTCTATTGTTAACATCATTTTCCCAATATACCCAGCATCTCTCCTCTGCGCATGTCCAAACCAACGCAATCTCGCCTCGCTGACTTTGTTTCCCAATTGCCCACCTTGAGTTGACCCTCTAATGTCCTCATTTCTAATCCTGTCCATCCTCGTCACACCCTATGCAAATCTTAGCATCTTTAACTCTGCCACCTCCAGCTCTGTCTCCTGCTTTCTGGTCAGTGCCAGCGTCTCCAACCCATATAACATAGCTGGTCTCACTACCATCCTGTAGACCTTCCCTTTCACTGTTGCTGATACGTCTGTCACAATCATTCCTGACATTCTTCTCCACCCATTCCACCCTGCCTGTACTCTCTTTTTTTCACCTCTCTTCCAAAATCCCGGTTACTCTGAATTGTTCATCCATCCATCCATTATCCAACCTGCTATATCCTGACTGCAGGGTCACAGGGGTCTGCTGGAGCCAATCCCAGCCAACACATGGCACAAGGCAGGAAACAAACCCCAGCAGGGCGCCAGCCCACCACAGACTCTGAATTGTTGATCCCAAGAATTTAAACTCATCCACCTTCACCAATTCTAGTCCCTGCATCTTCACCATTCCTCTGAGTTCCCTCTCATTCACACACATGTATTCTGTCTTGCTCCTACTAACCTTCATTCCTCTCCTCTCATAGAGCAAACCTCCAACTCTCCAGGGTATCCTCGACTTGCTCCCTACTCTCGCTACAGATCACAATGTCATCAGCAAACATCATAATCCATGGGGACTTATGTCTAATCTCGTAATAATGTAATAATAATAATAACATAATGTAATAATAATGAGAAACAAGAATAGGTAAATGTTGCAATATAAATGTGTAATTATAAGGAGGAGGAGGTTGGGTGCATGCGCTGATATAGTGCGTTGCCGCTCCAACCACACCACAAGCCACCTGGATTGAGACCCCTAAGGTGGGCTATAAATTAGAACAAAAAGAACTCTTTGTATCTTAAACATGAGCAGACAATTAAGTACATAATGAGCTAACCAATCAAACTTGCCATGTAATCAGTCATATCGTTTAAAGTGGGAAGGTGAATCACTCCTTAGTAATGGCACTGGCACTGGCAGCTATCCAGAGAATTATGCAACTTCAACTGGAGATGCCATTTGAGACAGCACAGTCCAAGAAGCCAAGTCACTAGTGTAAATGCTGTTTTGTGGGTAGACATGAATCCCTTGGGCCAAATCAGTAACTAGCATTTAATAGAAAAATAAAAGCTGCCTTGGAGTGAAATAATGAGGCTACTTGCTCCAGGACAAATTGGAAAGAAGAACACTTTGGAATTTTACTCTCAGTCCCGCTGTGCAGCTTCTGACAGCCGTCCGTTTTTATGCTACCAGAATATTCCTGCAGACCATCACTGATGCACGTGGCTTTGGCAAGGCTGCTGTGTCCAAACCTGTGTGTGCTGTGACCAGATTAGTGTGGCACCATGCGTGTAACTTCAGTTTCCAGCAGGAGGAGATGCCTTACGTGAGACTATTGTTGGTAAATATTCATCCCTTTTCATACTGTCAGCCTGTTGTATCCCAGCTGCACCTGACAAAAAAGTGTTTTTGGTGCTAAATGTTTAGGGTGATTTGCAACTATTAGGGACTATTTCTCAAAAAGTATGGCCAATTGGCCTGAAAGTACACATGATGATTGTATCTGGTCCAAATCTGGAGTGTGTCAAATGGCAAATCTGGTTCCTGGTTACCGTGAGACAGTGGGTATCCCTTATGGAAAATGTATTTTAATCCTCAAACCATGACTGAGTGGATGTACCCCGCAGGACACCAAAAAACATGCACTGCCATAGAGGGTACTCTGGGTATATGGAAGATGCAATATCAGTGCTTACACAAGTTTTTAAAAGTTGCATGTTTTCTTAACCAGCCACCAGGTGCAAATCACAAAGAAACCACCAGCTCTCAAGCTAACATGCTTCCTTTTAAATCTGTGTGTATTCACCATGAAGTATATGTGTCAATACAGTGTTTTAAGATACATTGAAGAGAAGGAAAGGATCAAGAGGTGCAAATTTGTTCCAGAACAGAAAACATATGGATAATGCTCTAAAGAGGGAAAGATCTACAATGTTATAAAGATTTGTCATGGAAGAATGAAAGCACTAGCAAGCCATATAATTTAATTCTATCTTTCATTATCTGTTAGGCCTTACTTCTAATTACAAAACTGGTTGGAACAAAAACCTGCAGCCACTGCAGCCCTCCTAGACACTGAGGACCCCCGAATTAAGGTATTTGACCCTTTTAGTAGTTTTTATGTCTCAGGGCTACATAGATTGTTGGGGCCTTAGGACTTATTGAGAATATGTCTGACCACTTAAGTAGCTACAGGCACGAGCATAAAGAATTTAAAGCCACTTTAAAAATCTCAGAGTGTGGAGTGGCTGTTTCAGATTTGTTGTTAGCTTTGTAATGCTCCAAACATCACAACACAGGTTTCATGGCTATTTTCTTTATCCGGTCTAAATATCTGCATTTAAGGAAAAGCATATTTTGGTTGGACAACGTCTACTATCTGTGATGAAAAGTTTCAGACCAATGAGTAAGTTTTGTTGCTGTTTCATACCACTTTAACTGTCACCAGAATTATTTATTTAATTTGCTTTAAATGAAGTTAACTTTGTAGAGCTCTGCTATGGCCAGGTGGTGTTTTCCTTTCAGTTAGTGGGCTGGATGAAATTTTACTCAATGTCCTAAACCACAATTAAACACCTCATTCAAAACAGAGTTTTTAAAAGAAACTGGGTGGTGAGAAAAGGCATGTTCAATGCAAAGTAACAACAATACATACCATGAACTTCTGAACATATTAAGGTTTAATAAATAATTGATTATTAAAGCAATGATGCTATTCTTAGTGCCATGTACTTTAGAAGGAATCTTAGACATGGATATATGCATTTTAACCTGCATGAAATATACTTGACTGAGGTCTTGCTTTAGCTATTTCAGATGACCTCCCTCCTGACAATCCCCCACCTAGGCATATTTCAATGCATCAGTCCATCTAATTGGTGCTCATAGTAATCCTCTTTCAAGAAGATGGTGGGGATAATGTTCATAGCGGTATCATTTACAGAGTATGCAATAATTGCTTTTAATGGGGAATGATGAAGGGACCAAGTGAAAGAAATGACCAGCCAGATCTGAATCCACATGACAAATTGATGTTGGATGTTAGAATCGTCCATTAAACATACTGTACATGCATGCATACATAAAATAAATACATTAAAAAAAACATTGAAACCCAGCCACAGGGGATGAACAAACCAGTGTGTTTCTTCGTGCCGGTCCCAAGCCTGGATGAATGGGGAGGGTTGCATCAGGAAGGACATCAGGTGTAAAATTTTTTCAGATCACTATGCGGATAACAATACAGATTTCTATACCGGATCAATCGAGGCCGGGGTGAACAACAGCAGTACTGTTAGCCAACAGGGTGCTGGTGGAAATTGGGCTACTTTTGGCCGAAGAAGAGGGAGAAGACGTGTCAAGAGGCAGAGGAAGAAGAAGGTAAAGAGAGTGGAAGTGAGGGTAGGAACTTTGAATGTTGGCAGTAGGACTGGTAAGGGGAGAGAGTTAGCCGATATGATGGAGATAAAGAAGGCTGATATATTGTCTGTGAAAGAGACTAAATGGAAAGGGAGTAAGGCCAGGTGTATTGGAGGCGAGTTCAAATTATTCTACCATGGTGCGGATGAGAAGGGAAATGGGGTAGGGGTTATCCTGAAAGAACAGTATGTGAGGAATGTTTTGGAGGTGAAAAGAGTGTCGGATAGGGTGATGATTATGAAGCTGGAAATTGAAGGTGTTATAATGAATGTTGTTAGTGCAAATGCCCCACAAGCTGGGTGTGCAATGGATGAGAAAGAAGATATCTGGAGTGAGTTGGATGAAGTGATGGACCCAAGGCAGAGAGAGTTGTGATTGGAGCAGATTTGAATGGACATGTTGGTGAAGGGAACAGAGGAGATAAGGAGTTGATGGGTAGGAATGGTGTCAAGGAGAGGAATGCAGAAGGTCAGATGATAGTGGATTTTGCAAAAAGGATGGACAGGGCTCTGGTGAATACATATTTTAAGAAGAGGGAGGAACACAGGGTGACATACAAGAGTGGAGGAAGATGCGCACAGGTAGATTACATCCTATGCAGGAGGGTCAATTTGAAGGAGATTTGAGACTGTAAAGTGTTGGCAGGGGAAAGCATAGTTAGGGAGCATAGGATGGTGGTCTGTAGGATAACATTGGATATCAAAGGAGAAGAGTGAGGGCAGAGCCAAGGATGAAATGGTGAAAGCTGAAAAAGGAAGACTGCAAGGTTGAGTTCAGGGAGGAGACAGGCACTGGGTGGCAGTGAAGAGTTACCAAACAGCTAGGAAACTACAGCAGATGTAGTAAGGGTGACAGCAAGAAGGGTGACTGGTGTGACATCTGGGTAGAGGAAGGAGGAAAAGGAAACCTGGTGGTGGAATGAGGAAGTACAGGAGAGTATAAAGAGAAAGAGGTTGGTGAAGAAGTGGGATAGTCAGAGAGATGCGGTAAGTAGAAAGGAGGACAAGGAGATAAGGCATAAGGAGAACAGAGAGGTGGTGAAGGCCTGTATTGATTGGCTAAACAGAGGGACCGAGCTGGGAAAGATGTGTAGCAGATTAGGGTGATAAAGGATAAAGATGGTAACGTACTCACAAGTGAGGAGAGTGTGTTGAGCAGATGGAAAGAGTACTTTGAGAGGCTGATGAATGAACAGAATGAGTGAGAGAGAAGGTTGGATGATGGGGAGCTAGTGAATCAGGAAACGCAATGGATTAGTAAGGAGACAGAGCTGGAGGTGATAGAGTTATATATGTTAAGATTTACATTGGGTGTGACAAGGATGGACAGGATTAGAAATGAGTACATTAGAGGGTTGGCTCAGGTTGGATGGTTGGGAGACAAAGTCAGAGAGGCGAGATTGTGTTGGTTTGGACAGGTGCAGAGGAGAGATGCTTGGGTATATTGGGAAAAGGATGCTAAGGATAGAGCTGCCAGGCAAGAGGAAAAGAAGAAGGCCTAAGAGAAGGTTTATGGATGTGGTGAGAGAAGAGCAAGATATAGAGGACAGGAAAATATGGAAAAAGTGGATCCACTGTGTCGACCCCAAATGGGAGCAGCCAAAATAAGATGTAAAAAAACACTGAGCCCAAAGCATCTCAGGTCAAAAGTAAAATGCTTAATTGTGTTGTGGACATGTGGCCTTCATGTGGCTCGGATGACTGTGGTGACAGACATGGGGCATAGGCTTCATGGGTAGTAGCAGAATTGTAATTAATACCACCAATCTTTGTGACATATCCAAAACACCACACGGTAAGGAAAGCCTTCGATGTGCTGTTAGGAAGGGGGTCACTGGAGTTGACCACAAAGCTGAGTGGTTTACAACTCTTGCATTTTTTACCAGTAGATATGGCATTTTATATTTGTGTCATTGATACAACTCCACCATGTAAAACAAACGGAAATACTTCACCTTTATTCTCTGGCCCATGGAATGGTTACCGAACACTGAAAATGTGTCTGCTAATGATGCCTTTATAAGATTCAAACAGTTCTCTCAAAAATTGCAACATGTCAAAAAGGTTTTATATATCACCTGCAACTTTGCTCATTACACTATATCTCAGTTTCTAATTATGCCATCTTTATCAAAAACACACGCTGCTATAAAAACAAAATCATAAATTAAGGACAAACCTTCATTCTTAATTAGTACTTACAAATCAAAACAGAAAAACACAACGAGTAGTGCCTTGGCCAGAGTCTTACAGTACATTTACAATTATTTAAACAGAGATTTGAAAGCAGTTCTTCAAAAGAATAAAATCCTCTACAATTTGTGCTAAACACGGGTCAGGGCAACCGTGCATTGTATTCTCATTGCCAATCAAACAAGAACCCGAGATTTAAACCCAGTCCAAAAGAGATGAAACCAGGCACCAGTTTGTTTCATTAACATTTTGGCCTTGCTGCCTCACACAGCTGATTGAATTTCTATTTTTACTCTGATGCAGGGTAATGTTTCCACTAGATTCTTGCAGTGTTTCCTGAAGGATGGCAGTTCAAATAAAACTGGTCACAATTAGTTTCCTTTTGCAGAACCTCACAGTCGAGTCATTGCTTCCTTGGATTCAGATGAAGAAGAATTTAATAAGGGCCCTAGTGCAAGTCACCTGGATGTGTATGAGGTAGAATTCACTCAGGAAGACACAGATTAGCAAAAAGGTGGTAGAGAGTCTGATTCTGACATTTGTAATATTCACATTTTATTACAATTTAAATGTGACCTGACCAATATAAATTAGAATCACAATTTACAAAAATTATACTGCTCAAAAAAAAATTAAGGGAACACTTAATCATCTCAGTGTAACATCAAGTCAATTAAGTTTCAGTGATATAACATGTGACAGACATGAACCATTTTGAACATTATGCAGCCTGCAACATCATTCAGCAGGGCCAGTTTTATGGTGGGTCAGTGACGATCTGAGAAGGCATATCTTTGGAGGGTCACACAGACCTGTGCATGTTAGGTAGTCAGGTACTGGAATGAAATCCTCAGAGCCATTGTCAGACCTGGTGCCGTGTGCTCTGGGTTCTTCCTGGTGCAGGACAATGCCTTGCCTCATGTGGCCAAAGTGTGTAGGCAGTTCCTGGATGACAAAAGCATTGATGCCATTGAATGGCCCGCACATTCCCCAGACCTGAATCCAAATGAGAACTTCTGGGACATTATGTATCGGTGCAACTGATGGTGCCAAGAAGCGACACAGTCTGTCTAGGACAGGAGACACCAACCCTATGCCTGCGGGCATCCGGTCGCCAGTTGGCTTCATCTCAGTCGCCCGCGGACTTGTTCTAATAATAGCAAGTTGCCCTTGTGGTTCGCCAAAAATATAAATATATATATTTTTAATGCTGCGCCTTATGTAAATTCTAGTGAAAGATTCACACATGCAAATTTTATGGTGGTAATCAAAATAAAAAATATGCATATGAAAACAATGTATTTGTATGTTTCGAGGTCATAGTTCACCTGTCACCTGCGCATGACAAATAACCCCGTGTTCGCTAATACATCCATGATTACACCGCACTAAAAAGCATGGCTGAGAAGATAAAGAAAGCATATTTTTAACAAAGACTGGGAAGAAGAGTTCTTTTTTACATCAATACGAGATAAGTGTGTGTGTCTCATTTGTGGCGATTTCAAAGCGGCACAATGTGGACGGACACTATCAAACCACTCACGGCAGCTTCCACACAAACTCAAGAGTGCGCTTCGGGCGGAGAAGGCGCGTGAGTTAAAGGCCGCTTTGATCAAGCAGCAGTCTTTTTTCACAAGACCGCTGAAGAAGTCCAAAAAGGCAACCGAAGCTTCATTCAGAGCTACACCTTATCTGATTAAAAACAATAAGACGCTTTCTGATGGAGAGATTGTTAAAGGGGCTTTGATGATAATCGTGGAGAGTTTTTAAAGCCGAGAAATATCGGTCAGATGTCATCTCAAGTCTAGCCGATGTACAACATGGGGCTAGTACAGTGGCCAGGAGAGTGTCAGCTATGTCCGAAAACTTGAATGAGCAGCTGGACAAGGACTTAAGTACATGCCGGTGGTTCAGCATCCAATGTGACGAGTCTGTGGACAGCAACAGTACTGCTCGACTAATGGTGTTTATTCGGATGGTATTTGAAGATTTCTCTACTAAAGAAGAGCTCCTGACGCTGATACCACTGAGGACATCTACACGGGGAGTGGACATCTACAATGCGGTAAAATCTTTATTTGTGGAGAAAAAAGTGCCGCTGGAGAAGCTTGTGTCGGTAACTACCGATGGCTCACCGGCAATGGTGGGATGCCGTGCGGGCTTCATTGCGCATTGCAAGAATGACCCAGACTTCCCACCTTTCCTATACTACAACTGTATTATTCACCAGCAGGCGACATGCGCGAAAGTGACCGGGTTTGACCATGTAATGACGCCTGTTGTAAAAATCATCAACAGCATTCGCGCCAAAGCCAAGCAACACGGGACATTCAAGGTGCTTTTAGAGGAGCTGTACGCGGAATATGGAGACCTGTTGCTACATACAGAGATCCGATGGCTCAGCAGAGGGCGGATTTTGAAACGTTTCTTGGCACTTTTGGGTGAAATAAAGGAGTTCATGCAGAGCAGAGAAGAGGACACCTCTATTGGGCGACATTGAGTGGTTGCTTGATCTTGCCTTTTTAACAGACGTCACAGAAAAACTGAATAATTTGAACTGTGAGCTGCAAGGCACAGGTAAGACTGTCACAAACATAAGTGCTGTAAAAGCTTTTAAAGCTAAAATGAACATTTTCTCTGCGCATTTACAAAGAAAAAATGTCGTGCACTTTTCCTCTTTGCAAAAAGTTCTAAGTGACAATGCTTCTGCATCTGTGGCTTTTGATGAGAATGTAGAAAAATACCGCCAAGTGATTAACAGACTGACGCAAGAGTCAGAATAGATTTTGTGATTTTGATCAAATTGAGCCACGTGCGTCATTCATTTCAAATCCTTTTATGTCAGTGGACATTACAGGCACAGCTGAGAACCTAAGTACAGCCTTCACCTTGGATGCAGGGCAGGCAGAAATGGAAATAACAACTTTGCAAAATGACCTGCACTTCAAAGCTCATCCGAGCAGCCCAAACTTTTGGAACCTAGTGGACACAGAAAAGTACAAAGCTGTCTGCACAGCAGCTATGAAGGCTGCTTGTCTTTTCGGATCCACCTATGGGTTTCTCACTAAGTGGCAGACGAGACTTAACAGTGTTTTAGTAAAACACCATGTTACTTGGTCAATTGTTCATTGATTAAGTCAGATTCAAAGTTGGAGTTGACACAATCTCATGGATTGGGGAAAAACAGTTGAGCGCCGTTTTTTTGTTGAATGAAATTGTGACATGTTCATTTGCACAAAATAAAGGAGCTCACTGATGCCATGATTCAGGTCTGGGAGGAGATCCCCCAGGACACCATCCGCGGTCTCATCAGGAGCATGCCTAGAGGCTCTCGGGAATACATACACATACGAGTATATGGGGGCCAAACAAACCATCGAATAACAGTATGAGTTGCCGTGATTAAATTCACACAAGTTGGATCAGCCTGTGATTTCAATTATTGAGTTTTATTATTGGTGTGATGTTGAATCCAGTCCTCTGTGGGTTGGTGATTTTCGTTTCCATAGGCTGTTGTTGCATCACCTTGGTTCTCAAAGAATTACCCAGCATTATTCAGTAAAGATTCTTCACTTAGTTGTTTTTTTTTTAGCAGTGTATATAAAATTTACTAAATAGTACATAAAAACTGTTTTTCCTTCTCTTTAATTTTAACATGTACAGCAAAAAAATAAAATCAAGTACACAAAATGTGTGCAAATAAGAGGTGAAAGTACAGCTTTTTTAACCTAAAGGTTGGATTTGATATGTATCACAAGTTGACCTGAAAATGAAAAGCAAAACATTTGTAACAAAAATAATGGTGCAATTTGCATGAGAATTGGGATATTAAATGACTATACAGGTATAACAGTTATGCTCAATATTACCACTAGAGGGCTTGGGAATCAGGGTCACCATTAACAAGGTAGTCTAGAGCTACTTGCATTACCATTACGGTATACCAAGAATTGATTACAAGTGCACCAGTTGCATGAACAACTAATTTTGAAAGGAGCAATAGTGTTGGCCTTTATCTAGTCAGGTGGTCAGATCAATGCACACAATGTCCACATCACTCTGAGTGTTGGAGGAAGTTTACAAGAATTTTTTTGTGTAAGCTAGGACTGGCTTTCAACACATTTTAACATCAATAGAAATATGGCGCATGCCTTGGGTTGGCAGTGATTAATTTTACAATACGGACTGTCACTTTGCAGAAGAGAAAGTCTGTTTTACTGCATTCATTTCAATACCTCTCTGTGACTACTCGCCAAAACCAGCTGCATCAGGAAACGGTGCTTGGCTTTATCAACCCATCCCACAATAAAATTTTACTTAATATTGAGTTCTGCTTCTCCAATGGAGCTGATGACTACTGGATGTGCATTGAAGGAAAATATACTCGTGCAACATACCAATAGAATTGTGGATGCCATTGATTATTATAGTCCATTTGTACTGCTTGTTAAGAGTAGCTTGATGATGTGACAGACCTTCAAAGTCATCCTGTCACAAATAAAAATCGTAGCACCTTTTCCATAAACGATTATATCTGAACATGGAAAGCTTCCATGTCCCTGGAATCCCTCTAACAGGAAATCATTTTAAAAGTAAATCAGAATTCAGAGGGGCCTGTATTACCAAGACACAGGGATTTTACCGGATAGCAATAACTTTGAATTTAAGTTCTGCTCACAAGGAACACACTTTTTCTATTGCTAAACTAAACCACTGATTTTAAGTGATAACTGATGAGAAGTGCATTTTGTCACCTATGACTATATTATATGTAACAGTTTTCATTTTCTCTAGTTAATGCTGAAATTGTCAATCTGTTTAATTTGTCACTGCATTATAAGTTTAAGCAGTGCAAATGAAATTACAATATAAAATATTTTTCTTAATAACATTGTATGTTTTACAAAATTGCTTTTTGTAAAAATGTGTCAAATGTAATATACAGTGCATCCAGAAAGTATTCACAGCGCATCACTTTTTCCACATTATGTTATGTTCCAGCCTTATTCCAAAATGGATTAAATTCATTTTTTTCCCTCAGAATTCTACAGACAACACCCCATAATGACAATGTGAAAAAAAGTTTACTTGAGGTTTTTGCAAATTTATTAAAAATAAAAAAATTGAGAAAGCACATGTACATAAGTATTCGCAGCCTTTGCCATGAAGCTTAAAATTGAGTCTCAGGTGCATCCTGTTTCCCCTGATCATCCTTGAGATGTTTCTGCAGCTTAATTGGAGTCCACCTGTTGTAAATTCAGTTGATTGGACAGGATTTGGAAAGGCACACACCTGTCTATATAAGGTCCCACAGTTGACAGTTCATGTCAGAGCACAAATCAAGCATGAAGTCAAAGGAATTGTCTGTAGACCTCCGAGACAGGATTGTCTCGAGGCACAAATCTGGGGAAGGTTACAGAAAAATTTCTCCTGCTTTGAAGGTCCCAATGAGCACAGTGGCCTCCATCATCCATAAGTGGAAGAAGTTCGAAACCACCAGGACTCTTCATAGAGCTGGCCAGCCATCTAAACTGAGCGATCAGGGGAGAAGGGCCTTAGTCAGGGAGGTGACCAAGAACCCGATGGTCACTCTGTCAGAGCTCCAGAGGTCCTCTGTGGAGAGAGGAGAACCTTGCAGAAGGACAACCATCTCTGCAGCAATCCACCAATCAGGCCTGTATGGTAGAGTGGCCAGACGGAAGCCACTAAAAGGCACATGGCAGCCCGCCTGGAGTTTGCCAAAAGGCACCTGAAGGACTCTTAGACCATGAGAAACAAAATTCTCTGGTCTGATGAAACAAAGATTGAACTCTTTGGTGTGAATGCCAGGGGTCACATTTGGAGGAAACCAGGCACCGATCATCACCAGGCCAATACCATCCCTACTGAGCTTGAGAGGTGCTGCAAAGAGGAATGGGCGAAACTGGCCAAGGATAGGTGTGCCAAGCTTGTGGCATCATATTCAAAAAGACTTGAGGCTGTAATTCCTGCCAAAGGTGCATCGACAAAGTATTGAGCAAAGGCTGTGAATACTTATGTACATGTGATTTCTCAGTTTTTTTATTTTTAATAAATTTGCAAAAACCTCAAGTAAACTTTTTTTCACGTTGTCATTACAGGGTGTTGTGTGTAGAATTCTGAGGAAAAAAATGAATTTAATCCATTTTGGAATAAGGCTGTAACATAAAATGTGGAAAAAGTGATGCGCTGTGAATACTTTCTGAATGCACTGTATATGATGGAAAATACAAATTTATGAGATAGCCTTGATGAAACAAAGTAGTAGTTCTTTCTGCAGACACAAAATAAACACTTCAATATATGACACTAACACAAAAGCAGTCTACGTAACTGTATCAAATTACTTAATTTAAATATTTTGTTTTAAAATAATGAGCAGCAGATTTAGTGTGGGGATACAGCCGATTTCCAATCTAAAACTCATTTGATTTTAAAAAATAAATCATTTAGAAGAACAAGAAAAAAAACAGGGAGAAAAAAAGCAAGGTAAGTAGGCAGGTTTTGTAGTTTGTGTAAACCTGCAAACACACATATTTGGATAACTACTTTTTCGTTACAAAGGTTTTTCCTGCTCAGAATTCCAATAACAGACAGCCTCTGCTCTGGACTAATTTTCTAAAGAATTATATTAACTTATCATGGATCTGACATGCTATAGTAGCCCCATACAAAACAACAGGAATCACTGTAGTTTAAGATTAGAAAAAAGAGGGCCATGCTTAGAACCAAACTTTGAACAGTTATGTTTGTTTTAAACTATTACATCTGTACATTTTGCAAAAGTATAGAAAAAAATGTACTTCATTAAATGATGCTCTTGATTTGGATAATCTGGTCACTCATAATTGATATTTTAAGATGTACTATCTAAAATATAACCCTTAACATTAAAATGTGTACAAAAAATGTACACAAAAAGGCACACACACAGAATATGAGGTCCTTGGATAAACCTGAATACATTTTAGCAAGAAGTACAGTACAACATTGTTTCCAAAAAAGTTATAATAATTCATTTTGTGTAAAGCAATAAAAACCAAACATTTGCATAGACACCCAGTGCAAGTTTTCTTCATAAGGGGTAGTGGCTCAGACAAAGATCAGTACATTCTCCTCTTGATTAGACCCAATCTTTGGGGTTTCGTAGGATATCCAGGATTTCAGCTTCCTTTGTGCCTTTGTGAGGTTCATGCATATATTCCCATCTAGTTAAAACCAGAAAATAAACAAGCATGAAAAGACATAAATATAGGCTACAAAACACTTTTTGAAAAGTTTTTCCTAAGTTAATATAATTCTCCTTCAGACTGTCAGCTTCCAAGATGCAGTATATACTATTCTACAAAACTGATCATGGCAAAATGATTAACAACATATAAGTTCTGTTTCTCTGTTAAATAAGCTTTTTTCATTTTACCCTTTGAGCAAATTTGCTTCAAAGCACCATTTCATACCACAAGAATGTGATCCTCAACTGAGTAAAACTGATCACCACCAGTTGCCACAACCAGTGACAGGCTATGTCCACACTGCAGTGTTTTCATTTAAAAATAGAGCTTTTAAACAAAAATCATCTCCAGGCACACATATTTTTTACATTTCTACCAAAACATCCCTCTCCATACTGAAATGACCAAAAACACATATGACATAGACCTTCGCCTACACTTGGCATGTGTGCATCCACGGCAACTCTGTAAAAGAGATACTGAAAAATTAAGAGCATCATGAAAATTAGATTGCCATGTACTTTATGCACTTTCAAAAGTATCAATGCATGCAGGACTCTGATAGTACATTCACTGCACAGAAAAAAGATATTCTTGTAAATTTGATTCATTTCATGTTAATGCACTGATTACTGTTGAAAGTAACAGTTTCCAGAAACAGCAATGGTTGTCTGTTCATTAAATAAAAGCAGTGAAAATGTTAATGTGACACAAAAAAGTTAATTTCTATGTTCATTTGAGAACACCGAGAAACAGCGAAGTTCTTACATTTATTGTTGTCCGTCCAGGTGGGCACAATAAATCAGCCTCTTTCCAAAATTTATTGGCATCCCTGTGGGTGTTTTATTGATTATTAATTACTAGCTGCGTGTGGTCTTTGGGACAAAAAAAAAAAAAAAAACAATCCAAAGACTCCCTAGCAATTTTAATATATTGGTGAATTTGCAGAGGCATCAGCTAAGTGGGCAGGTTGGACCTTGCCTGAGGCGGATGTGTAGTCAAGTGTAGCTGTGGCACAATTTGAGCAGGACAGGCTGGAACCTGTCTCAAGCAAATGTATGGCAATTCGGTGTGTGAACATACAATATACATGTACCACAAAGCGGAGTCTGTCTGCTTGGGATGAATAAGAAATGAGATGTGTGCAAGTGCCAAAATATTTAAAAGTGTAAGCATGCGCCATCTCACAGTGCAAGTCACACTTGTATAGGGTGGTCCAGATCTAATTCTGCAATTTTCATTACGCTATAACTTAAGTTTATTACATAGAAAATCACCCGAAAAATCCCAGACCATCGAGAAGTGTGCGAACTGACGACATGAAGAATCGTCTTCGCACCAAACTGGAATCATCCCTGCATAAATCAAAGACATCCAGACGATTTGGATCTGCTTAATTAGATCTGGACCACCCTGTATAAGCTTCTACATCTTCTGTAGAATTCATACCAACTCCAATGACACACACACACACACACCTACGCACAAGTCTTTCGTAGTGAGAACTGAGGTGCATGCAACCGTCAAAACAATTTAAAAGTGCGTGCATGCACCAACTAATGGCTGTGGTTAAGCATCAGCGGAGTAGACTGCTCCATACTGTACATACACACATCCACCAACCCACCCAGGACTTTTGTTTATATATGTCTAATCAGTTCCTACACTATACAATGAGAAAGACACTGAGCACAAAATTGGAATTCAGGTAAGTGAAGGCAGAAACCTCTGCAAATTTGAAACAAGCCCTGATGTTACTCTTGGAAAGCCAATAAACATCTGGATGATCCCCAAGACTTTTGGGAAAATGTTCTGCAGAGAGACCATCAAAAGTAGAACTCTGGATGACATATATACGATTATGTCTAGAATATAGCTAATACAGTTTGACAGTAAGAACATCATACCTACAATAAAACAGGAGTGTAGTGTGATGTTGTGGGGATTCATTGTTGCCAGTTTTTCATATACAGCACATAGTGACTTTGATAAAAGAAATACAAAGTGGCAAAAAAATGGGGGTCAGAATATGGTTAAATAGCAGAGTAAATAACACAGTTGTTATGAAGTAGGTAGTATGAGAAGTACATACCCATCGATTTCATAAATATTTAAAGTAATATTAAACACAGATATTTCTAATCATTTAACAAATTGACTCACCTGGCAGTAAGTGGCAGGGACATTAAAATACTTTCAATCCTAGATCCAGGAGTAGCGAGGCCAAATTTTGTTCCTCGGTCATATATAAGATTAAATTCAACATACCTATAATACATAAAAATAAAGTTTGTTCAACAGAAAAAAAAACCTTGAAAACTTCAACTTTTGACAACATGAAATTTTGCTCTATATTAGTTTAAATATATATACAGCATTTGTTTCTCATTTACGTTTGATAGTGCTGACGTTTAAAGCTGATGCATTCTCATTCTGCAGAAGCAGCAACTTGACTATTAAGTAACTAAGTTAGTAAGGTGGACTTCAGTGTCTAGTTTTGTTTACTCATGCTTTTGCCATTGGTAATAATACCAATGTTCCTGCTGTATTCTGAAATTTTTCAATATAAGATTTTTTCTTAAAAATCTCAATGAGATAAATATTCGGAAGATATATTTGTAACATTCTGTGCAGAATATATTTAGAACAAGCCACACATTTTTTTTTTTAAATGTTAACTGTTTTAAGAAATACTAACAGCAAAGTTATTTTTCAGATGGGGAAAACTCATTTCTAATAAAGGTATGTCCTTAGATATTTTCTGATTTACCAGCATCAAATATTTTATTGTCTATGCATGTCTAGAACAGTAAAGGTCTGATGAGCTAAGAAAGTACTTACAAGTAAGAAAGCATGCAGTTTGCAAAGAATTAAAAATTTGCTCATTAAACAACATAGCATTTACAAAGTCTTCCTAAAATGTTACAAAACTACAGAGTCAATAAGTCAATTATGTGATGGCAAGAAAAGTTGTTTTAAAATGAACTAAGGTGATTTACTAGTACAGCTGCAGTGCTCCTTCATTTTGACAAGCTGAACCAAATTCATTTTTTACTTTGTTCTGGAGTACTAATTATAAAATAATATGCATTAATTACTATGTTACTATACTTTTAAATGATAAAAACTATCATAATGCATTTGATGTAATAGACTAAGTAAGCTATTCTGCATTTAGCAAAACTAGTCCTAATCATCAAGCAAATAAAGGTATTCTTGAAGAATCTGTATATTATTTTTGAAACCAAAATTATTTTATCACAACTGTGGAAAACATTTATTTGCCCTGGGAATCTGTGTCATTAAGTTAAACTTTATAATGATACTACCTGTGTTACCTGGCTTCACCTTGGAAATTTAAGACAATGGTTAAATTAGCATAACATTAATATATATTAAGAAATTAAAAAAAAAAAAAAAAACTCAATTTTTTTTTCTGTAATATCTCCAAATTTCAATCAAATCCATTAAGGTATTTGAGATTTTAGAGTAGTTTCTCATTGGTTTACCCCTAAATAAGGTATATTAAATTGTCCTTTCTCAGAGCAGAACTAGTGCCTTGGATGTTAGTTTCCATTTCTGCCAAACTTCAGCTTTTTAACTAAACAGGAAATTGTGTTTTTTGTTGAAGAATCAGTTTGAACTTTGTTGCATATATAAAAATAAAACATACACACAAAACAGGGTGTCCCAAAAATGTATTTATAATCATTTAGAGTGTTTATATAATGTTTATTAAGACAACATTGCAACTGGTGCTGTTTATATGAGGGAGGAGTTTGAGGATGAGGATATGCTTTCTTTCCAGCAGGACTTAACACCTCCCCACTAACATCATAATGTGACGGCCTCTCTTGAGAAAATCTGCCACACAAATGGATTGGGCAAAGAGGTAGCCCTCGCATTCACCAAACCTCATGGCAATTAACTTTTTTTTTTTTTTTTTTTTTTAAAATGGGGTCATGTCAAAAGATAAGGTTTATCTCACAATACCACAAAAATCCATAAATTGAAAACAGTCAATGAAAGAGAATATGCTCAATTATCAAATGAAAAGATCTGTGATGTTTGCAAATCCATTGGTCCAATTATCAGCAGTGCCTGGACCAGAGCAGCCAGTAGTTTGAACACACTCACTAATTAATAAATAAATAAATTATATATATATATATTATATATATATACTGTGTATATATATATAATATATATATATATAATTTATTTATTTATTTATTTATAATATATGTGGATAGAATGAAAGTGTGTGTGAGAGAGAGAGGTACATAATAGACCACAGAAAAAGTTAAGCAAGTACTTAAATCAAAAAAGAATATGCCAACATCAGAAAAAAGAATGTTCCAAAGTACTGATTCATGTCTTAAGATACAAATATCAAAACGTGTGTAATATTGTTTTTAATGTTTTAATGCTCTAAATGCTCTACCATGCATTCAATATCTACACATTCTTTTTACTGACAAAACTGAATTTCAGTAAAAATTTTAAAATACCCTGAATTATTATTATTATTATTATTATTAATTACAAGTTTACAGATGGTGAAAAAGAAAATCAGATAATGTAACAAATTATAATCAAGATTGTTTTTTTATAATTTAAACAAAAATGTAGGTTTCTTCTACTTATATATAGGTAATAAAAACAAAATAACACATGGAATGCTTTCATCTGAACTAAAACAGCTACATGTTTGAGGAAAAAAGACTAATGAACTGCTAAATGAAAATCAAAGTAAACTTCAGTACATCTCTAGGACAAACAGGTTTAACCTCTTTATTCTCAAGTAGGAAAAAAGGATACCTGATGAACTAATTCAAGCATTTTAATTTCTCAAAGGCAAAAATATCTAGCAAAGAGGTTTCCCATAGCATATTTAAGAAGCTTGGGAGCATTTCTTCACACAATGTCATGGAAACAAAGAATAAAATACTGAACGAAGATCCTGATAATTAAGAGGGACAAGCTATTGGGACAGCTTTGTAATTAGGAAAAAAAAAAATAAGTTTAATGGATTGAATGGTCTCTGCTTGTTTGTTAAATTTATTACATAAAGCTAAGCAGTTCTAGCAGGTGATACCCTTTCTTTTTGCAATTCTTGGTTTAAAAAATAAACTGCTTTTGTTACTTTAAAGCACCAACAAGTAGGTTAGCTTTCCTAATGTGAACTAAGAATGATGTCTGAATGCTTTTCTAGAACACACCTCTGGGTTTAAATAAAAGCCACACTAAAACAATTTTTATGTTTTTCATTCTTGTTAATTACTTTTGAAGAATGCTGTCAAGATATTCTGAATTTACCTGCCCCGTCGAAGCTGTTGCCAATGTTTCTCTTCAGAAGTAAAAGAATCATTGACATGCTTTTTCACAATAGGAATATAACAAGGCACAACTGCTTTGGCACAACTCTTCACAAACTCAAACACCTCTGCCTTAGAAGGCGACTCCAGATCGTCAAAAAAGATGCCTCCAATTCCTCTCCTTTCTCCACGGTGTTTGATAAAGAAGTAGTTGTCACACCTGAAATGAAGAAATAAAAATGATATATTTTTATTATATTTATTTATTTTATATATTTATTATTATTATTATTATTTTTATTATTATTATTATATATATACAGTGGTGTGAAAAACTATTTGCCCCCTTCCTGATTTCTTATTCTTTTGCATGTTTGTCACACAAAATGTTTCTGATCATCAAACACAT
>JANRMT010062831.1:39286361-39303664 GCA_026402145.1 Polypterus bichir lapradei | reverse complement strand
CTCTCTCTCTCTCGCTCGCTTGCACGACAGTGCTCGCTCTCTCTCTAAACGCTTCCTATACAATCACAATGCGCATCGTACACGGGGCAAAACTTTTTTCGCAATTTTCCTTTTTAAAAATTTGGGTGTGCGTCTTACACAAGGGTGCGTGGTACATGAGTAAATACGGTATTAGCGGGATCGGTCACATGAACACCACTCTCATATTTCCGCACAATTTCCTTATTCGTTTCGATTGTGATCGCTTTCTTTACCTTCTCTTCCTTCCTTAGCAATTATGCGTCTTGCTTGCCATGGTCTTAGTGAATTTTATATATAGATAAATCACTGCACTGACCGAAATTACGTCCACAAACATGTATCTGGGCTCCGACTGACACTTACGAACGCTCTCGGCTGTTTGTTTACAATCGCACAAGTGGATACACATGAGCGCATTCGGGTCGTTAACACAAGATGTTGGTCGTAAATCAAAACAAAAATTTTGGTCGTAAATCAAGTTGTTCGTATGTCAGGCCGGTTGTATGTCAAGGGTTGACTGTATTTTCTTTCTTACTTGTTAGTAGTTGCTGGCACTATACTTTAGAAGAAAGAAGAAACAGAGCTCCTGTTAATGAAAAGCTATATCAGCATGCATCATCAAAAGTAAAATATGTAAAAGGTTATTTTCACAATGAAAAAAATATGATTAAAAAAAATACATAAATTGTGACTTTGTGCAAGATGTTCATGCAGAAATTTTGTGATACTAAAGGCTTTTTTTCTTCTCTTTTTATTATTGAAATAACCCCTAGCTATTTATTCCTTTTGAGTGCAGCATGCAACATGCTTCTTACAACATGCTAATAACCCTTACTTTTTACTTTTGCAGTGTGTCTGATATGGCATTCCAAGGAACAGAGGCTATTAATAAGAGTTAAACATTTCATGCTAGGATATAAAGCACTTTCAGAAACTGGAGATAGTCAGCCTTTCCAAGTTAACTTGTTTCCTGAGAATCACCTACCAAGAGCAGAATGAAGAAATTAAAATTAAATTTGGATAGCAACACTATGAGCTTAAAACAAAGAAAATTGTGTATAGTGTTTAGATTATTCTTACCATTTTTTGAAATCAGGATATAGCTTAGGGTTGTGCTGGTCACAGGCATCTTTCAAGGTTTTGTGAAAATGTGCAGCATCTGCCTTATCAAGGTATGTTGGAGTCAAGTCTGTGCCTCCTCCAAACCACCACTGTTTTGTACCTTCGGGAAATAAAAAGGTTATTACTTTTAACCACTAAATGTAGTTATAATTTTGCTGTCTGCTTATCCAATCTACAAGACTGTTTTGACTGCAATATACTTTGCCAACTGTAGTCAGTAAACTTTATTTTTTTTAATCAATAGCAGGATGAACAAAGAGACATTAAACGTTAACAATCCTTATTCAAATTTTCATTTTACTACTGAAATTTAGTAATGTAAATGTTGCTATTAAAACAATATATCCATCTATCTTTCTAACCCACTAATATGATCTTAAAGTATGTACTTTCTACCTAAAATAAAATGCAATTATGCATATTGCTTAAAGTACAAGCTTTGCCATCATGAACTTTAAATGTCTGGTTAATATGGGTTACTTAGCAATATTGTATATGACAGTTTCAGACTAATAAAATCAGCTCTAAACATGGTATATGATACTGCTGCTTCTTTTATATTTTACTGTGACTTATTGCTATAGAGAAATGTATACAATTCAACTTCAGCAGATCGGTAAAGCTGCTAAAAAAAAATAAGACTGTTTTGAAAGCAGTTATTCACTTTGGAATGTTGGAAAAAAAAATTTCAAAGCATGCAAAGTCATCACTATTTATTAAACATTCATTGGAAATAGTGAAATTACTGTGAAAAATCACTTATTATACTAGATATTGGTTTTACTGCCACAGTCTGCAGTTTTTCCACGTCAATGATGAATGAGTGAAAAAGCTACTTTAAATGCTGCTCAGGTGGCAAATTATTAACATTAACACTGTAAAACACTTTGCTAAAGAGCTTTTAAGAAAACATTTGCTGGACTGTTCTATGTGGCAAAAAAATCATAGTTCTCCATTGGTTGTTACTTCTGGCAAACAGACTGACATTCACTACCACTGGCCCTCCAGCACTAAAGCAGATATTTAAGCTTTAACAGCCCAAGATTCAAATAATAAAATGCTAAAACCAGAAGTTGCCCAATGCATGCAATGATGGACCAAATTCCTCAATACTGGCTAACCCAAATTTAAGGTAATATGATGCATCTATACATACAGCAAACCAATTTTTTTTTCATGTTTTTTTTCTCTACAAATACAAATTATAAAATCAAGAGGAAAAAAAAAGATGACTTTCCTAAAAACTCTTTAATTGTATGTTTGTGCGTACATAGTATATTACTAACAGACACCACTTAGCATGAAAAACCTATGTATACAGTATCTCCCTCTCTTTCTATATATATTTTTTTTCACAAATACGATAATATAGATAAAATAATTTTGAATTTGTATTTTGCCAAGGATTTTAAGCAGTAGTTTTCAGTTTATGCAAAGAAAATGTCAGAGAATAAATTATAACCTTAGAATGTGCACAAGGCAAGATAAGTCAGGTACTCCATGGTAATATCATTCCTTACAAATCTTATGGTGAAAAACCCCCAAGATTATAACCAAAAAAAAAAACCAAACAAAACACTGTGGGAATCCACATGGATATACAAGTAAATTAAAGCTGTTACTACTGTATTATAGTTTATATTCTATTACAGAGAAAAACAGAAAATAAAAAGCAGTTGATTGAGAAACACGTTTCCAACTAAAGACAGAACTCTTAACCAACTAATGAAGGAGAGAGGCAGGTCTTCAGTTCAAAAAGTCTTTATCATGACGCTTTAGTTCACTGTTTATTCTGGAAGTAACTAACAATATTTTATCAAAAAAACAAGGTTTGGCATGTTTTGAGCATATGACTGGATAACTGATATGAGGCTTATGTGACACAAGGAACTTAACTTTTTTTTTTCCTTTTTTTCCATGGATATTTCTCCCAGCATTGGTCATTATTGGGGCAAGTTAATCAGAAACATTGTTATGTCCTTTCTCCATGAAAACATGACAATAATAATTTTTCTTAGCCACCACTACAAAATACATGGGGTAAGTAATACTGGACAAGTGATTGATGGTCACAGGTGTGCTGAGCTCTTCATCCCAAAGGCCTCTGGAACCTTCTTGTTAAACAATACAAGTCTGGGACAGGACACGATACTGGACAAAGTTCCAGGACAGTAAATGAGTGTAATACCCTGTCAAGTTTATATTACCGTTTCTGTATCATCAATTTGACCTGTCTGTATTTCTCATTGTATGTAATATAAGTTGAGGACAAAATAGTTTCTTTCCAGGAACTGAGGAACAGACATGTTGACATTTGGGCTTTCAGGTCAAATACCACTACTCCAATATAATTTGAATTTATTTAAAAAGGACTTATTCAAAGTCAAAAGGTGACCTTAGATTGTAAAAGAACAGTTTGTTTTACCTGCACTAATTTTGGCACTGAATTACTCCAGATGCGCCAACACTAACCCTTTGCCTATTTTGCGCTAAAAACACTGCTACTTATCCCCTCAAACCTGTCACACAACAATCCCTAGTGAAGGTGCCCTGCACCCTCACAAAAAGTGCTTCCCCTGGTCTCCACCCAGATTCTGCTTGTCATTACCCACAGCAGTTTATGCAGCAGCAAGACAACAAAATAAGTTTGTAGAGCAAGACTACAAACGGGACCTTTGCAACACTATCATAAGTGCTACATGCTTTGTAGACACACCACGAGTATAAAAAAAAATTTTTAAATAATAGTAATAAAATTAATAATAATAATAATAATAATAATGTAGCAAAGCATGGTACTAGTGCACATACAATACAATTTATTTTTGTATAGCCCAAAATCACACAAGGAGTGCCGCAATGGGCTTTAACAGGCCCTGCCTCTTGACAGCCCCCCAGCCTTGACTCTCTAAGAAGACAAGGAAAAACTCCCAAAAAAACCCCAGTAGGGGAAAAAAATGGAAGAAACCTTGGGAAAGGCAGTTCAAAGAGAGACCCCTTTTCAGGTAGGCTGGGCGTACAGTGGGTGTCAAAAAGAAGGGGGTCAATACAATACAATACAATACACAGACCAAATGGCTCGTAAAGATTAAAGCCCTTTTTAATGGCTGATTTTATGTCTTAGTGTTTTGACAAAGTACTAGCTGAAAACAAGAGGGCAGTGCCGATGCTTCACTTTTAGAGTTCACCTGCTCAGGACTTTGATAGCACTTATATTTAAATAACAGCTAAAGTATGTCAAAGATTTATTTTTACTGTTGGTGTTAGTTGTCACTGTAGCGACAACTGTGATCTTTACCATGATAATATTAGAAAACATGTCATGCCCACAATTGTTAGCCTAAGTTCAAATATATTTAAATGATTACTAATTTTTAATTTTGGTACTAGAATCTTATTTTTTGGCTAATTTGACAGCCCTAAGTAGTCCTGAGGTGGCATACATAACTCAGGTAAGGAATAAAAAAGGGTTTCAGAGGTACTAAAAATCCCAATAGGACCTCTTTAATCAGTTGTTGTAAAATGGTGGGCACATACAAATATAAAGAATCTTCAAACAAGTTCTCCTAAACATTAGCAATCAAATAAGAAAAAAAAAAATTGGAGAAGCAATTAAATAGCCAAGAACAATTCTTAAGGTGTTCCAGCATGTAAAAACTGAGATAAGAAAAATTGTTGAGACAGATGACAATCCTCCAAGACCATATATTTGGTTGAACTCACAATAAGTTTGGCTTACTGAAGAACATTATGTATTTTCTGTGTTCTAATGAGACAAAAACCAAGTTAAATAGCCCCTTTTGTAAGTGCTACATGTGGCAAAAATGACCATAACTCAATACTTAAAAGATAGCACCTGACAGGGGCAATAATATTAGGTGGTCATTTTTCATCTTCAAGGACTGAAAGACTTGAGAAAATACAGGATCATATGAATGGAGAAAAAAAAAACTAGAGATGCCAGTGGAAATCCTTTAAGAGATACAAAAAAAGATATGAAACTGGAACACGACAGCAATTAATATTTTAACAAGACAATAACTTTAAGCACAACAACAAACATACTATCAAACGGCTTAAAATGATAAAACATCTTGAGTGGCTTAGTCAAAGTTCTGATTTTAATCTTAAATTATCCTTAGTGTTAATCACATCATAAAGGATTATGAATCAATTCCAACATAGAGTTTAAGGATTAACTGATAGATTACAGAAGAAAATGATCCATTTCTTGCCTTTAACCTCCTTAGCAATGCTTTTTACAAGTTTTTTTGCGAAAAAATGAAACGGTAAGGAGGTTAAATCAAAGCCAATCACTTACTAAGTGATGTTTTGTTTATTATGTGTCACAAATAAAAACATGTACAATGTCACCAAAACCTACTGTACCCATTATAATAAGTCACACTAGATTTTAACTGGTGATGACCATATCACATTTCCATATTTCAAGATTACTAGAACACTTGGTTAATGTTTACAGCCTACATCCACTATAGAAAATAAAGACAGGCTTAACAAATAAGCTGGTGTAGTTAATAAAAACAAATTCCAAAACTATTCCTAATAGGAAAAATCAAGACTGTCAACAATAACTAAACTACAATTACAATTATTTTTAAATATATGCAAGTTAAATATTGTTTTCTTACTGTAGAATTACATAACTGCCTGTTAAATGTTATATCAGTTAGTAACAAAAATTGAAATATTCTGAATTGTAAGTTTTTATTTGCTACTGAAATTTGCATGTAATTGCTTCACAATTTATCTTAAATGATGCTGATTTACAAATCTTTTGTCTCCTTTTTACTTTGTTAAAAAGGGATGTTAAAATGACAAATTTTACTCTTAAAACAGAAACAGCAATTCATGTTCCAATTTTCTATAGTTCATGGAATAGTCTTCAATCAAATACATTTTTCTTCATCATATCACATAAAGGTATCACACTGAAAATGGATGTTTTAGAAAAGCTAAATGGTTTTTGTTTGAAAAACATGCAGTGTATACTTGATGCTGCAATATGCAGTTAACCTGAATTCAGGGGATGGAGAGTGAAGATGGACTTCTATAGTTAACGCAACATGAACACTAGGTACTTGCAATTACTACCAACCACAAACTCATTAACTGATTTATACTTAGCACACTTAATCGCATGCATCTATTTTTTTTAACCTACACATCCAGTTCACAGTCAGGAGGAGCCAAATGATGCATTGTTCATTAGTTTTATTGTGTTTACAATGTGAAAAACTTGAAATATCATGTCAGATTATAGTCCTCTTAACAGTCTATACTGTAAAAATAAAAATTTAAAGTGTCAGGCTACATTAAAACAATAGACTTAACAACTGTAAATGCTGCCCAGTTTTAACCATGCTTATGGTTGGAGATGTCACAATACACATTTTCTTTCATTTCTAAAGAGACATCTCTACATTCATTGTGCAGCCCCTTCAAAAACTAGAATCCTGTAAAAGATAAATAAAACAGCTAACAAAAAAAATTCATAAATATATATATATATTATATATTCTTACCGTCTTCTTCTTCAATTTCAAAGTATCTGTAATTGAAGTGTATTGTAGGAATGTGTGGATTTTTAGGATGGATAACAGAGCTCACTCCCATGGCACAAAAAGGTAGTTTTCCTATAGACAAAAACAGGTAACTCATTTTTTATGGAAACTTGCTTATCTGTACACAAAAATGATAATATACAAAAGAAAGTTAGCTTCAGTTTAAAATGTTACACAAAATGTTTTCTGCTGAAATTAACATTACATGAAGTACACATTTAAAGCTGAAATTAAATATTAACTGGTAGAAAAATGTATTGCTGTAATACTTACAATTAGTATAGTGAATTTACTTCTAATTACAGTGGTATGATGCATGTTGACTAGCACACGCAGGTAATGCATGAAATAGTGTACTCTGTACACGTGGTAATAATGACACTACAAATCTATAAACCTATAATTATATCTGATCAGAGATTCTATATAAGTTTTTGGTCAAACTGTAGGAAGATCACTTGATCCCTTGGAAATCACACACAAAAGAACACTGCCACAGAATGAATAAGTAATATACTACTTTAAATACTTTATTTGCACCAAAACAAGTATATTTGTACCAAAACAAGTATAAAACAATGATTCACACTTAAAAAGCAAATATTCAACACAGGTAGACTAGCTAAAATGTATTAATAACAAAAAATAAACTTTTACAATGTAACTTAAGTAGAGGTGCTTTACATTGAAAATCAGAAATATTTCAATGCAAAATGCACTTTACACTCTAGTTACAAAACACTTTAAAAAGACATTTCTATTTATACTGTATGGTTGCAGAAAAATCTATCACAGTCGAGTATGAAACACGCAAGTACTGAAAATTTTACGCCTACATTATTATTTTTGAAAAACTAAGCATACATTAAATAATATGCTGTTTACAGTAGGATAACAACTGAAAAAATGAGAGGGCCATACAAAACAATTCCAAACATTTCAAAATGTATTATTATACTGTTTTTTTTTTTTACTCCTTGCTGCCATGTATAAAGGAGAATCTTACCATCCTTTCCTTTTAGGGGTTTGCCTCTGCTTTTCATCTGCTGGGCAGCTTCTTCAGAAAGGAAGCCAGAAACCACTGATACGTTTACCCCAGCTTTCTCAAACACATGACCATCTTGTAAGACACAGCTGATGCCTCCTCCTCCTACAAAAGAAGAGTATATTAACTACTACCAGTCTGACAGCGCACAAATATTTATTATTTTTCCTGTTTTACTCATTTTTGAAACCTGCTTTTATTTCAGTAAGGGTCTTGGTTGTGGACGAAAAATGAATTAACCTGGGATACTGCATCAAGTCTTTGTAGAACACTTTAATTCATACTCATTGATAAGTGACCAAAACAAAACAAGTGGCCATCAATCCAGCCTTCACATTTCTGGGATCGGTACTCTTGTGTTATAACTCCACCACTCGACCCCGATAGCAGTTCACCATTCATTCGTGTACAACGGCGATGACCCTTTTCTGTGTCATACTTAAAGACATTTGAAACTTCACGACTGAAGTAATGTTTCCAAAGGAAGTAATGCTTTAAACGTAATTCTTCTTCTTTCAGCTGCTCCTGTTAGGGGTTGCCACAGCGGATCATCTACGTTGTCCGCATATTGACTTGGCAAAATTTTACTCCGGATGCCCTTCCTGATGTAACCCTACCCATTTATCCAGGCTTGGGACCGGCACAAAGAAACACACTGGTTTATGCATCCCCTGTGGTTGGGTTTTTTAAACGTAATTAAAAATCAAATTTTACGTATTCTTGTTTTTGTTTTGTAAATAAACGAATGAAAAAAACGATAAAGTTGTTCTCTTGCCTGTGGTGGGGTTATAACACACGAGTGCCCTGGGATCTGAGAAGAAATCAGAAAACTATTGTAGAACCTAAAAACAGACACGTACAGAACCTGCCAAATCTACACAGACTGCACTCGGGCTGGAATTTTAACTCATGGCCCTGGACCATTGGGGCAAAAGTGCAGGACTGCCAAGAATTGTGAATTTTAAAATAATACATAATATCTAAAAAATAGACTGCAAATAAAGTATGTTTCCTGTGGGGATCAATTGCTAGGGGCTTAATCAAAATTAAGTAAGTAGAAATACTGTAGCCAACTAACTCTTTAAACTGGTTATCACAAAACCTGAAAAGCGGTCAGATTTCTATTGCTGCTATGTAGTATAGGATGAAAACCATAGCAGTTAGTAAAAAGTTCACAAAGACAATTCTTAGGCTAGGATTCCACCCCAGGACTGAGGAATTCTGAATTAGTAGCACTGCCCACTTTGCAACTCTGATGCCCGACTCTGAAAGGTGCAAAGTTGAATTCATTCTGGCCTTCAACAGCAGACTAAAATTGCTACTAAAGCATAACCACGTCTTATAAACTGTGGCATAGTTCGTCTGCTAACTCACTAATGTAATGCATTAAAAAAACTTTAAAAACTTAAAAGAAGCGGTTAGGCGGCCTTCTGCTGTTATGCACCTAAAATCTGGAATAGCCTGCCAATAGGAATTCACCAAGCTGATACAGTGGAGCACTTTAAAAAACTGCTAAAAACACATTACTTTAACATGGCTTTCTGATAACTTCACCTTCATTTAATCCTGATACTCTGTATATTCAATTCATTATAATAACTATTCATGGTGGCTTTAAAATCCGTACTGACCCCTACTTTCTCTTCTGTTTCTTTTCCCGGTTTTCTGTGGTGGCGATCTGCACCATCACCACCTAATCAAAGCACCGTGATGTCCTACATTGATGGATTAAAAGCCAGAAATCTACATGACCATCATCATCAAGTCCTTCCAAGAGAACCCTAAATACAAAGAGGACTGTTTCATTTATGTTAGGTAGAATGCCCAGAGGGGACTGGGTGGTCCGTAGCCTGGAACCCCTGCAGATTTTATTTTTTCTCTCCAGCTGTCTGGAGTATTTTTTTTTGTTTTTTTTTCTGTCCTCCCTGGCCATTGGACCTTACTCTTATTCTATGTTAATCAGTGTTGTCTTATTCTAATTCTTACTTTGTCTTTTAGTTCTCTTTTCGTCATCATGTTAAGCACTTTGAGCTACATTATTTGTATGAAAATGTGCTATATAAATAAATGTTGTTATTACTAACAAAAACTTATATTTTCACATTATCAATGTAGCGGTGCGGCAGATTTGCTAAGAGAGCAAATTTCCCGCAGTAGTGACCTCTTTATGTGTACTCCTCCATCTGCAACTGACCTAAAACATGAACTTGAATGACCGGATAGTCACAGCAGGCTCGCTAACAAAACGACGTTCAGTTCACTGCCAGCTTCTGCTTTCTGTCCAAAGTGGCGGATATACACATAAAGGAAACATACATAAACGAAAACTGGGCATGCATGCATACACATTCATAACTTCAATGAGCCAGTGGCCAAATTGTCTTATTAAGGATGAGCGTTTTAGCTAATCGACCCCCGTGACCCTGTGTTCGGATTCAACAGGGTGGAAAATGGATGGATGGATGTTAATGAGATCCACAAGAAAGAAGAAAGACATTTGTGTTATTCCGTGTCCAGGATAAATGAAATGACATAAGGGTTATGAACGCCTGTATTTCTTTTAACACTTAATGAATAGCTTTAAGCAGGAGCTAAAACGTATCCAAATGTTCATATGCTTCATATTTGCAGTTGCGAAACTGGAAGTGCCACCGAACGTGAGCACCAGCACGTACACTACCCTCTCATGGATGTGTACATACGAAACTTCCTCTACATACATACACAACGTCCCCTCAAGTCCCACTACAACCCACGTCGCCCCGACACTCGAACCTTCTTTCCTGTGCCATCGATCAACTTTAAACGAGCTTCCGTCCACTTCTGCCAGGGCCCTGCAAACATCTGCCTGCGTCTCCATTATTAGCAGCTCCATTTTCGATTTTATGTCTTCTTTATTCTTCTGTAAGGTTCCTACGTCCGTAACGGGGGCTGACATAAAAGTCCTGCATTTTTCCAAGACGTCATTTTCATTTGCCCTCGACTGAGGAGTTGCCGATTTCATTTCAGCCTTCTGAAAGTGACTAAAGCTTGCGACGACTCCAGCGATAACAGCGGCGCCGGCCGCCAACAGTGCCCGCCTGCCATACGAGCTGTCCCTGGTATGCTCGCCTGTAGCGCCGGTCAAGCAGCGTACGCTAAACTTGCTCGAACTCTTGTGACACAGCGAGTAAAGCTCTGGACTCACAACAGTATACCTGCCGCCACCGTTACGTAAGAGAAGTCCACCTGCAGACAGACCAGTTCTACTGAGGAAAAGTAAAGAAGACATAGCAGTTATAAAAACAGCCTTGCCCCCGCAACAAAAACAACAATCTTGCAAAGAGTAAAATTAAACGAGAGCGCCCTTTCCTCGTGCACTGACTGAACACGATACCTCACTTGCAAGACTGTTTCAAGAGTTCTGGGGATTGTAGTTCATACTAAGCGTAATAACTAACTGGCATGTCAAGCCCCAGGATGCAGTGCGCTAGGGAAGAGGGCGGGATCTGGTGGGGCCAACGCCTGCATAATAACTGATGCCGCACGGTAAATGCAGATAGCAAAAACTAAAGGCGTCATCCTTGAGAGATAGCTGGGTGTAGATACTAACGGAATAAAAGAGTGCTTTAGCTTGGCACGTATAGTCACGGGTATCAGTGTTGAGAATGTTAGTAAAAAATAATTTAAAAGCGAATGACATTGAGGTCTCAAACCACCATGCAGTCCATAAATTGGTGGATTGAAGGCCAGATATCCACATGACTATCATCATCTAATTCTTCCATGTGAAGCCTGAAAACCATGAGAACTGACAGATCGTTTATGTTAGGTAGAATTCCCAGTGGGTGCTGGACTGTGTCGTGGCCTCGGAACCCCTGCTGATTTAGTTTTTTTTTCTAGCCCTCTGGAGTTTTTTTTTTTTTTGTTTTTTTTTTCTGTCTCCCTGCCATCAGACCTTACTTTATTCTTTGTTATTTAATATTGCCTAATCTTATTTTTATATTTTTATTTCTTTATAAACTTTACTTTCTTAATCTTGTTGTTGTAAGCACTTTGAGCTACATCATTTGTATAAAAATGTGCTATATAAATAATTGTCTCACTTTTGCCTAACATTGTCTGGTAAATGTCCAACAGTGTTTCATAATTATAATACTTTGTAAGTAAGAAAAACATACCTGGGAAGGAATTCTACTGCTTCAAAAAAAGTCAATGTAACAAAAAAAGAAAAATTAACACAACTTGTGTTTTTAAGCATGGCAATGTTAAGCTCATTCTAAAATGATCATAGTAGTCTAGAAACTAGAAAAATGAAAAGAGCTGGTAAGCATTTTACAGTAATGTTTCCATGCAGTATACCGCATATTAGAAAGTATGTGATGTAAAACAATAATTTTAATTCTGAGTACTTTGTTTTTTTAGTTAAATATGTAATATGCAGTAGATACAGTAGCTTTGCTACTTCAGAGAGCTCAAATCCCACTTTGACAACTTTGTAGAATGTGCATCATCTCCCTGTGCTCATGCAGCTTCCTGCTGCAATCCAAGTGTGTGCAGTTAGACTGAGGCATACATCTAAATTAGAACAATATGAGTGATTGTTTTAAACGATGGAATAGTGTCCTATCCAGAGCTGGTTCCTTCATAGCATAGACTTCAACTAATTTGCAATACGCTTATATGATGGGTACAATTAAAACAGCATGTTAAATAATAGGGGATATTTATTAATTTCTAAAGAGAATTGGTGGGGCACGCATCATTGATGTTTATAGTACATTTTCCCTGAACATTATTGCATATGAAATATGTCTGAGAGGTGGGGTTCTTTAAAAGCAATTGTGTTTATTCAAAAGGCATTGACCAACATTTTTATTGCCTTTCATTTTTCCTGCCATTTAATCCTCCACTTCCAATGCTCATTTTAGTTCTTGACTTCCTTTTGAACCTTGACATAATCAGTCACAACAAATGATGTAGTCAAATACTGTATGTACACAGCTCAGTATGACTGCTCAAAACCTTTTCAGTGCTACAATACTAACAAAAACTACACTACATTATATTATAAACAGAGTGTCTGCTGTTACTTTAAATAAAGAAATGAATTCTTCCGTAACCAATGGTGCATTGCTCACAACTCTTAACTTTATACGAGTACTATAGTGTGTTGGTATACATGGATTTAGGCTGGCCTAGCAATCAGTGTTTTCCTGTTAATGCTATTATTGAAGAGGCAGAAGTAGTAGAAAGCATTACCACATCTGGTAATCTGGTATGACATATGTGTTGTCAGATTTTTCAGGTAAGAAATTTTGAGTTAAGGAAGTAATTTCAAGGAGGGAAGACAGAAATTTCAAGGTAAGGTAGTTCTACTCACTAAGCATGGTACTAGAGACTGTTGATATTTTACATGTTCATTAGATAGATAGATAGATAGATAGCATATGCAAGTAACAATTTCATTGTGCTCTGTGTGTTGACAAATAATGACCTTCTAAATCTAAAAACTCAGAAGTTCTAAACAGTAAGTTTACTAAAGCTTGTTGAAATGCAGGTGTTATCTTTGACATAGGTCCATTTTGTTCTTATATGACCTAAGTGATGACAGTTTGTTTTCTCCAGATTAGAAAAATCAGAATATTAAGGAAATGTTTTACTATTAACAATAAATAAAAGCAAATCATTTGTTCATTTATTCACGCCAAGGTGAAGTTTTTATTATAATGAAGACAGCACACGACATTCTTCTTCTACTCAATAATTAAAAATGCAGCTGCAAGGAATACACCAAGGAATATAAATCATGGTTAAATCATTATTTTTTGTCTATTCATTATCTACGAGCTAGGTGTAGAAGACCTACTTTTTATTTATAAATCTATGAATATTGTAGCTGTTTTATACATTCCTGAGATCATTAAGATTTAAAGCACACTGGTTTCTCTGCCTCTTAAGGTAAAATGAGTCTAGGTAGTAGCATCTTTAGCAATGGGAACCTTAAAATTCTGAAATTATCTACAAGTATGGGTGATCAACTGCCTCCCATTCTTAGTATTTAAATAGGCTGACAAACATCTATTTTAATATAGTCTCTACTCCCAGAAGTTTAGGTGTGATGCTTATATGGCATTTCCTGATATATTTTTCACTTTACCACAGATATGGTAAATATATCTACCATCTGCTGATAAAATCTTCATCCTTTTTCATACAAATTATCTACCTTTCTTTGAACACCAGCTTGGGAAAGATCAATGGACAGCAATACCATAAATAACACATCTATGAGAATTGCTTGGGCAACCTTGTCTATACATGATTTTTGACATTTCCACAAGTACCACAGAAACCAGTAACCCAGCCACAGGGGATGCACAAACCAGTGTGTTTCTTTGTGCCAGTCCCAAGCCTGGATAAATGGGGAGGGTTACTTCAGGAAGGGCATCCGGTGTAAAATTTTGCCAAATCAATATGCGGACAACAATACAAATTTCCATACCGGATCCGTTGAGCCCCAGGTTAACAATGACCGCCACCAGTACTGTAAGCCAACAGGGTGCTGGCGGAAATTGGGCTACTATTGGCCGAAGAAGGAGAAGGGGGGGAGACATGTCTGGAGGCAGGAGGAGAGGAGGAAAGTAAAGAGAGTGGAAGTTAGGGTATTAACGTTGAATGTTGGCAGTATGACTAGTAAGGGGAGAGAGTTAGCAGATATGATGGAAAGAAGGAAGGTTGATATATTGTGTGTGCAAGAGACTAAATGGAAGGGGAGTAAGGCCAGGTGGATCGGAGGTGGATTCAAATTGTTCTATCATGGTGTAGATGGGAGGAGAAATGGGGTAGGAGTTATTCTGAAGGAACATTATGTCAAGAGTGTTGTGGAGGTGAAAAGAGTGTCAGGCAGAGTAATGATTATGAAGCTGGAAATTGAAGGTGTGATGATCAATGTTGTTAGTGTATATGCACCGCAAGTTGGGTGTGCAATGGGTGAGAAAGAAGATTTTTGGAGTGAGTTGGATGAAGTGATGAACAGTGCGCCCAAGGGACAGAAAGTGTTGATTGGAGCGGATTTCAATGGGCATGTTGGTGAAGGGAACAGTGGAGACGAGGAGGTGATGGGTAGGTATGGTGTCAAGGAGAGGAATGAAGAAGGTCAGAGGATAGTGCATTTTGCCAAAAGGATCGACATGGATGTGGTGAATACGTATTTTAAGAAGAGAGGGGAACATAAGGTTACGTACAAGAGTGGAGGAAGATGCACACGGGTAGATTACATCCTATTGCAGAAGAGTTGATCTGAAGGAGATTGAAGACTGCAAAGTGGTGGCAGGGAAAAGTGTAGTTAAGCAGCATAGGATGGTGGTCTGTAGGATGACGTTGGAGATCAAGAAGAGGAAGAGAGTGAGGGCAGAGCCAAGGATCAAATGGTGGAAGCTGAAAAAGGAAGACTGCAAGGTTGAGTTTAGGGAGGAGGTGAGACAGGAACTGGGTGGCAGTGAAGAGCTACCAAATAACTGGGAAACGATGTAGTAAGGGTGACAGCAAGAAGGGTGCTTGGTATGACATCTGGAAAGAGGAAAGAGGAAAAGGAAACCTGGTGGTGGAATGAGAAAATTGATGAGCCACAGCATGAGTTATGGGAAATAGTATTGGAAGCTTGATTAAGAAGTGAGGTGATGATTAGTGAGCAGCAGTATGGTTTCATGCCAAGAAAGAGCACCACAGATGCAATGTTTGCTCTGAGGATGTTGATGGAGAAGTTTAGAGAAGGCCAGAAGGAGTTGCATTGTGTCTTTGTGGACTTGGAGAAAGTATATGTCAGGGTGCCTCGAGAGGAGTTGTGGTATTGTATGAGGAAGTCAGGAATGGCAGAGAAGTATGTAAGAGTTGTACAGGATATGTATGAGGGAAGTGTGACAGTGGTGAGGTATGCGGTAGGAGCGACGGATACATTCAACATGGAGGTGGGATTACATCAGGGATCAGCTCTGAGCCCTTTCTTATTTGCAATGGTAATGGACAGGTTGACAGACGAGATTAGACAGGAGTCACCGTGGACTATGATATCTGCTGATAACATTGTGATTTGTAGCGATAGTAGGGCGCAGGTTGAAGAGACCCTGGAGAGGTGGAGATATGCTCTAGAGAGGAGAGGAATGAAGGTCAGTAGGAACAAGACAGAATACATATGTGTAAATTAGAGGGAAGTCAATGGAATGGTGAGGATGCAGGGAGTAGAGTTGGCGAAGGTGGAGGAGTTTAAATACTTGGGATGAACAGTACAGAGTAATGGGGATTGTGGAAGAGAGGTGAAAAAGAGAGTGCAGGCAGAGTGGAAAGGGTGGAGAAGAGTGTCAGGAGTGATTTGTGACAGACGGATATCAGCAAGAGTGAAAGGGAAGGTCTACAGGACGGTAGTGAGACCAGCTATGTTATATAGGTTGGAGACAGTGGCACTGACCAGAAAGCAGGAGACCGAGCTGGAGGTAGCAGAGTTAAAGCATTGGGTGACATGGATAGGATTAGAAATGAGTACATTAGAGGGTCAGCTCAAGTATATTGGGAGAAGGATGCTAAGGGTAGAGCTGCCAGGTAAAAGAAAAAGAGGAAGGCCTAAGCAAAGGTTTATGGATGTGGTGAGAGAGGACATGCAGGTGATGGTTGTAACAGAACAAGATGCAGAGGACAGAAAGATATGGAAGAAGATGATCCGCTGTGGCGACCCCTAATGGGAGCAGCTGAAAGAAGAAGAAGAATTCTTTTTCCACACTGTTGGTTCCATCTGGATTCAAACATTTTAAACATGTAACATTGAATGATAGCACAATTTATTGGGTACCCACATCTAATTGTGAATTGACCTCAATTTTTAGAGTAGCAAGGAGTACTCAAGGAAGATTTAAAAAAATGCAGCACAGGGATATGGAGTCATGTTGACTCCAGAGTGTCACTTGGTTATTATGGATTTCTAAAAAAGGGCAGAGCAGGCTCTTTTTCCTTAGCAGGCTGTGTTCCTTTAATGTGGGAAGTGACATTCTTCATATCTTCTATAACTCTGCAATGGCCTGTGCAGTTTTCTACAAGATTGGCACACTGAGTCAACAAACTAATTAAAAAGGAAAGCTTAGTTATAGGATGTACTCTGGACTCCTGGGGGTAGTATCAAAGGAGAAAGCAAAAATGACCAGTGCTGCACATCCTCTGGCTGACACACTAACACTAATACTTTCACCCAAAGATTTATAAGCAGAAGTGCTTTAAGAAACACTACTGGGGCTCATTTTTACCAACACTATTATGTCTACATAATATCTCACTGTGACTGTGAGGGCCAAGTTAGAAATTTTCTTTCTTCTTAATTTTATTCTTTAATCAGACAAAATTGCATGTATTTCAATTTATTTATTTACTTATCTACCTATTTATGTATTTATTTTTAAAGAGCTTCTGTAAAAAAACCTAATTTTCTCTTGGGGACAAATAAAGATCTATCTATCTATCTATCTATCTATCTATCTATCTATCTATCTATCTATCTATCTATC
>JANRMT010062831.1:39250259-39286351 GCA_026402145.1 Polypterus bichir lapradei | reverse complement strand
ATCTATCTATCTATCTATCTATCTATCTATCTATCTATCTATCTATCGTCTTGTTTGCAGTGTACACAGAGTTGCTTTGTGGGGCATATAGTATTTACAGATAATATGCTTTTCTGCCACAAACATTCCATTGTTTAGAAAGTCTGCTAAATCAAGCTTAGATCACTGTAATCCTGGGACTTTCATCGATGTGTGGTCTGGAGTGTTGTTCAGTTGAAATGAATTTTAATTTACAAATGGATGCACTTGACCAATGATAATGTTCAGAAATCCTGTAGAATTCAGATGTTGCTCTGCTACTTTCCATGAACCCAGTGTGCCACCTTACACATCTAATAGCACTATAATGCTATAGCCAGCCTTCATTGTTTAAATCCTGTGGTTTGGAACTTATGATGTTTTTGCCATATATTGGTACGCTGGTAAACATGAATAAGCATTACAGGGTTCATCACACAAAATAACGCTTTTCCAACATGTGCCATCTTAGCCTATTTTAACTACTCACTTGTTTTTCATAGACAGGATTGGAACTCATGTATGTGTTGTAATTTGCCTCAGCATCACTGTTGTATTTACCTGTTAGATGGCTTGATGTTAAAGCTATTACTCTATACAAATGGTATCAGTTTATTTCAGACCCCATCATTGCCAGTCTATTTACAGTCATAAGAATGGTGCCCCATCCTTGATACATTTATGTGAAAATCCCTTAGGGCTGCTGCTGCCACTGAGTGGGCAGTGAGCAAATCAGGAAATACAAATGAAAAATAGCCTTGTGCAAGACCTTTTTTCAGGTTGAAAAAAGAGAGGAAAACCCTCATATAAATGAACCACAAGTCCATTATTTAAACCTTGCTCACGTCCATTTTCATTTTATGCAATCCATCCTCCAGAACAATCTTCAAATTTGAAATCAGTTAGGCTCTGTCAGCTATGAAATATTTCATTCAGAATAAAGGTTTAAATATTCTTTCTATATTTATTAATTAATATCAGGGGCATCTGAATTATTCAATCAGCATTTGAACTAGTACATATTTGTCACATCCATCCATCCATTATACAGCCCGCTATATCCTAAGCACAGGGTTACGGGGGTCTGCTGGAGCCAATCCCAGCCAACACAGGGCACAAGGCAGGAAACAAACTCCAGGCAGGGCACCAGCCCACCGCAGATATCTGTCACATTTTCAGCAAACTTATCACTGTTAAGTATGATATCAGTAATAGGGATACAGAAGACCAAAAGGGTAGAATTACTAGAGAACCTAATATTATGGATGATTAGCAGTGCATTTGTTTGTATACAAAATAAAAATGCACGATGTAAGTAGACTTTTTTCTTTATGATAGAGCAAGTAAATTCAACTTAGTCTAATGTAGTTTTTAATTAAAATGGGCCATATTGGTATGAAATTTGTAAAATGGTAAACACGACTATTAACAGAAGTGAACATGGCTGTTCTGGACAAAAAAAACTGCAAACAAGTTTTGTGTGATTAAGTAGCTGAAAGCAGCCTCTAGCAGTAGGAGTTAGTGTATAAAGCTAAATGGAGCCTTTTTTTCATAAGAGAAGAATATTAACATTCCTTGAACATTACTTGATTTTGTACAGTTTTGGGACCCAATGAAAATGTCATTAAAGAGGAATATTTAATTTGTTTTCTTAGAATAGTCAAAAAAAAAAAAGATCTACTTCATTGTTTTGAGCCCTTTATGTTACAGATATGCCCCTGTGCTTTTTTGGATGTTGCATTAAAAATTAGGTGAGACTCAATGTCATCTGGCCGGGTGTTTAAACTTGTTTATTGATTCAGGATGCAGTGACAGACAAAGCTGTCTACTGGTAAGCTCTTTTGTTTTAATGTGACACTTAATCCGCATCACATGCCACACACGCACGCACACTCACACACACATACTTATAATCTTGAGACTCAATGAATGGAAGATAAAAGGGGCCACACAATTGATGTACTGTAGCTGAGACATGAATAAGGGCAAAAGTTCACTGCAGTGGGAAACCATGTGGTGTTGTCAGATCATTAGAGAAAGAGTATTAAAGGACTGTGGTTTTACAGGCATTTGAAGACAAACATGTGGATGGGCGAACTCACTGATAGAGAAAGGCAACACCTGCTAAGCTAGATCTGGTGGAGCAGATAATAATTTGTTCAGTATTTACTTTGTGTTTTTATTTTTCAGCAATGTGACCCATCTGAGGTATTTCATGATTACCAAGATGCATACTACAGTATTATTCCAAATATTAACTTAATTTAAATGTAAAAAATGTAGTGTTTTTGAATAATGGAAATGTGCTGTTGCAGGTCTTTCAAGAACAGTGTCATTAAATGAACAATAAGTAGGGGAAACTAGCAATGTCATTGACTGATGAAAACAACACCTTTTGGAAGCTTTTGAATTACCTAGTAATGGTATTAGTTTACAATGCTGTGAATTACAGATGCACTGTTGAATTGATGATATGATGGATCCTGTTGACAGGAAATACAATTTAATACATTATGGAAACTTAAAGAATCTCCCTGCACTGTGTTTCTCTTTCAGCCAAATCATAACACTTACTGTTGCTTGTCCTTATTTTGCTTTTGAAAGTAGATGGGTTTTCAGTTAATCTTGCATTTTGATATTGTGAGTACATAGTTTTGTAACTTTCCAAATAATTTGCTTTTCTTAGCATGCAAACGTAAGTACCTGACAAAAATAAAACTACTTCAATAGATGAAAAATATGAATTATACAGAAAGCAGTAAAATGATCAAGGAGTCAACATCCAATCATGCTTAAGCTCATGTTTAAAAATGTAGAAAAGGCCCATTGGTTCATTATATTGGCTGCCTTGACTTGAGGAGGAGATTTCAATGACTTTGAGATAGGACATATAATTGGGGCAGAAGACTGCTGAACTTGGAAGTACAGTATTTCTTGAGGAACAGTGGCTGAGGTGATGATAGCATGAATGTCAGTGGGAAAGATATCATTAGCTTGGAGTGTACAGGAATGAAAGTACAAATTCCATAATCATAATAATGTCCATGAAATGGAAGGAAAAAAAAATATGGAACTGTGCATCATTTTCCTACAAATAACAACCAAAAGTAAATAAAGGAAGTTTTATGTACGACTACTCTATAGAAAACTTTACAGAGAGGGATACCACAATCAGGGTGGTGTATATAAAACTCGTGATTACATATGAAAATATATTCATTCAAACGCCCATATAAATGAGGAGCTCACAAAACTGGAACAGCCCACAAAGGGAGACAAAACTAACGGGGCCCCATTGATAAATAAATATCTCTGCTGCTGAATTTTGTGATTGTATTTGGCTGATCAGTTTATTTTTGGGACAAAAATTTTTGGAGTTGCTTTGCTAAGATTATGATTGTGGGGTTACAATCATAGTAAGGTATCTCTTTATTTGGTGGGTTAAATATAAAGCTGACTTTTAAAATTTGGACATATTGCTACTTAATTCAGATTTTTTACACTTATGTGACACAAATTAGATTTTTTTAAGAAAAAATTAAACTAAAAAAAAGCCAGAAAAATGCTGACCACAGTTGGCACATTGGTGATGTTAGGGGAACTTTTGCTGTAAATATGGCAATGACTCTATGTAGTTTTAATGCTCTTCTGGGTAAAACTCAACATCCTTACTGGTGGCTTGTTTGTTATTCAAGTATGGCCAAGTGCTAGGTTTCATTTTGGGGTTTTAATCTTTTTGATATGGAAGAAGATGATCCGCTGTGGCAACCCCTAACAGGAGCAGACGAAAGAAGAAGAAGAATCTTTTTGATTTTGATTTTTTTGCTTCCTCAGTAAAGTTTCTTTTTTGATCTTTTGGATTTAAACCTGCCTAGATTATCTTTATTTCTTGTCTCGCATTACTGCAGGACTAACAGGTCTAAGACGTAAAGAATATTTGGGTCACCAACTGAGTTGTTCCATTAAATGCATAAGTCCAACAAAAATAGAGCTTTCCTGGCGTTTATAATCAGCCCTTTTAGGGGACATTAAAATACACAATTACTCCGGAACTTTGCCGTTTGTAGTTGGGTTGCTTTCAGAGAAGCTCTGTCTAGCAGTCGGCTCTGCTCATCAAAAGACACCTCCTTCTTCGTGGCCGGGCTTCTTATGTTATGCGGACCAGAAGAGGTGGGGCTAAGTTGATTCACTGGGTGGTTTCTCAGTGCTGTGGAGAGAGAAGGAGAAAAAACTGTTAGCGACACTACCCCCTCTTGCTCTTGCTGGTTTTCACATACCTCAAATGAGCCCGTGAGGAGATCCTTAGAAGCACATACATGACAATAGATATATAGGTGAAAGACAATAACAAACAACACAAAACATAAATGTATGCTGGCTTAATTAAACCTTTTCCCTCCTGTCGAAAAAGGTGCAAAACTTGTGAATTCCCTCTCTCAGCTTAAAGAGATAGATCTTTTTCTCTGTTATAGAAAAATGCACATTACTTATCCATAGCAAACAAGTGGCTTTTATGTGCAGCCTTCTACTGCTTGTGCACCAGTCTACACTTTAGCAAGGCTTGAACTAGTGGTACTCTCATCTAACTCCAAATACAAATGGTCTTCCACACTTCCAGTCCTGCATCAGATTATCCTACCCTAAAAGTGATTGTTCCAGCCCTTTTTTTGGTCACACACCAGGCAATGGAGTCCCTACTATGAGCAGACATTACTCAAAATACTCAAAACATTCCTTCATACACATCACACAAACAAAGCTATCAATACATACGCCATATCGATACTATACATTGGTCACAAAAAGAACTACAAACAGCTCCAAAGTAAAATACAAGTGACTCAGAAAACACAAACAACACCACCCCAAAGCAACCATAGAAAAATCACTCATCCACATGCTGAGGAAGGAAGGGATCTCATAGTTATAATTAATTTACACAAAATATAGATAAATAATTTAATAACACTCTTAAAACACATACATCAACAATACATAAATCAATAAGAAACTAGAGAAAATATACAGTATTTATGTATGCTAACATTACAGACACTACATGGAGACACGCTACAAGGAACAAGAAACAGCCCAACATATCACATAGGTTGTAAACTGCTGACACACACAGATTTCTTGTGTAGACACAATCAAGCATAGACACAATCAGATCGCAAACATTATACATCAAGAACTTGTACTACAACTCAAACTAGTAGACTCAGACAAATCATATTATGAGTACCTGTCTAACATAGAACTAGAAAATGCAACACCAAACTATACTGGGACAGAATTATACTGACAAAGTATTCACTATACCAGACCAGGCATGACACTGGTAAACAAACAAAATAAAACTACACACATTATTGATACCAAACAGCTTACAAAATACACACACAAGTAAAATACAAGTAAACTACAAAGAAATGACAGAAGAAATATGTTAATTAATGGACAAGGTGATTGTTGTGCCTTTTGTTGCTTCCACCATTGATATCATCCCACATACACTACACAAAAGCCTACAGACATTACATATAAACGAATACACATACATAAAACTACAGAAAACAGATATTTTAAATACAGCACATGTTACATGGTGAGGAAATTCCTTAAGTTAAACACAGTTCCCTAAATCATATACATGTATACTCGCCAACATAAAACTGTCCCTAGTGTTGGCCTACACACTTAAAAAGAAAGTTGCCAAAGTGGTTCTTCAGAGTGATGCCACAGGGGAAGTATTTTTGTTTCCCAAAAGAACCATCTACATGAAGATTTCAGAAAGAACTATTATTTATTTAGAACCATAGCAAGTTCTATCAAAACCCATCAATAAATGATAACAGATCTGTAAAATAGTAGGTTTATGTTTTTAAAAGGACTCTTGCTATGATCACAAAGGCCAAGTTTTAGTTTACTTCATCTGTTATGCTAGGTCACCTACTATGCATTAAAGATTTCTGTTTTGTCCAAATCTACGAGGAACCACACCACCCAGTATAATGCCATTAAAGAACTGCTATTTTTTAGAGTGCTGGGTCGAGGTAGGCAGTATTGATGGGCCTGTCCCAGAAAATACTTTGAATAATAATAATAATAATGTAACAAAAATGTATTATATTTCAGGCTCCAACCACTGTTTTTAATGATAATTTTAATGCAGCAAGTACATGTTTGGCTGACCAATAATTTGGGTGTGAGAGGGGATACACACTTAACCAAATAAAAGGTGGTTGTAAAGGCAGGCATAAAATGTTATTTTCTTCCCGAGCTTGTCACAAGAATCGAAAAAATATGAAATGAGCAACAGCAATAAAGATGTGCTTGCCTACCGTATTTTCTATTTCTGACAGTAAAGATCACTCCTTTATTTATGATGACTCATTCTAATCACAACAGTGATAACAACAACAACAATAATAATAATACTTTTATTTAGCCATTTGCAAAACATATCATTTGTTGAATTCTTTACAATCGGAGAATTTATACGGACGAAGAATTAATACATTATTTTCTTATTCGAATTATGCCTGAATCCGCTCTGTAAGAGCAGCAGAATTCCATTTTTTGTGCGACTGTCAGTATTCTAAAGCTGATATACTCAGTCTTAAGTGTCGCGTACTGGTGAGTCAGGTTTTATGGTCTCAAGTAAACAGAGCGAGCAGTGTACTCCAAATTACACTGATATTGGCGCGCACCTTTCATTCTGTGCACCAATGCCTTCTGCTTTTCCTGGTCCCGCCCTTTTCGGCTGCGCGCTTCGGTCTCCATGACAACAGCTGCCGCGCATAAGGGGATTGTTCACATTCTGTCGTCTAGCCTGTAACCAGATTACAGAAAGTGCAGCTAAAAAGAAAAGGCACAGTGAACGGCGGCGACAGAAAATCAAGAGAAGCCCCTGTGAACACTTTCACGAATTAAGACTTCATAGTTTGGACCTGTTTGTGCTGCAATATTGTGGAGGGTAAGAAAATAAACACTTCCATACAGCCTTTGTCCCAATAGTTGCGGTCTTCTCGAGTTTAGTAGTGGTTACAGGGCCGTCTCTTCGCAGAAATTCTGGAAGAAACTATAGTTTAATTCTTCACCTATTAAATAAGGAAAAAAAACAAATGTTTACAAGAGGTGCTTACCACGCTTTTACACCCTTTAACTGTGGTATGTGAGTCGGTTTGGTGCAGTGTTCTTAAGAAAACGTGTGTTTACAGTATTACCCTTATGTATGATAGCTGACAATATCAATGTGATAGTGGAGCTGTGCCTTTCATTTGTTGGGGTCACATTATAATGAACGCTTTGAACAGTACTATTTATTTATATAAATGGGCTGCTCCCACTTATACACACTCATACTGAGCCAATGAAGCTCCCAATGAATCTAACTTTCTTGTTTTTCCTCGGGGAAAAAATACGCGTCTACGCGTAGTTTTTTTGTGGGGAAAAAAGCAGCGCATTCAGATAAAAATTCATCTAGTCCCGGGATTCGAAGAGCCTTACCATGCAGACATTGTGTGGGCCTGCATTTGTGTCATGAGCAACAAGTGCCACTGTGTTCTGCTATTGTAAGGTCCATCCGTCCATCCATTATCCAACCTGCTATATCCTAACTACAGGGTCACAATTTTGCACTTTTGTATGTCAATACAATAAGGACGTACATCTCTAATTAATTATCAAATGTTCATGTACCTGCTTTGACAAAATGTACTTTGTTAAATGTATGCTCCGAGACCTGCTGGAGCTCCATTCAGGATTGGTACCAGTGCTTCAGATTCTTCCAGGGTGGATTTCACACTGTCATATCTGCATAGGAAGAAGCAGGTTCAAGTGGCTAAATAGATAATCCATATACATCTGTTAATTGAAAAATTATGTGAAGAGTGATGAGGCAGGCTTTGTTGAAAGAGATTTATGAATAGATTACAGTGTAACACCACTATGATTGAATAACAGAACTCGACTGTTATTTTCCAGAAGACATTGCCACACCTTTGTATAACTTTCATTACAATTTTTAGACACAGTTTAATATTACTTTTAAATTTTATAGCCAATTGGGAATGACTATGGCAACCAACAGAGATTTGATGTTCAGGAATAACACACAAGTTACATATTGCTGCAGAGTAAACAAACAAGTCAAGCACCTCACATTGGGGAGGGGACATTTTCTTCTTCAAAAGAGAGATTTAACAAAAAATTACTTAAATTTGTGTTTCTTGATTGTTCCAGTGTAGTGAATCACAAGCACAGAAGCAGTCTAATCTCTCAATTAGAAAACTGTCTTTCATTTAGACTTGCTTTACAGCTTAAGACATAGGTGGCAGAAAATGTTTTGCAACTTGTCAGAAAGAAAGCCATTTTATGAAGTTTGCACATGTGGTACGTTTAGTGGTAATATCAGTACTCTTGTAGCAGCATATTGAATCTGGTCTTATTAATTAAGTCGTAATGATATATTTAATACTTAATTTCCTTTTCCTCCTTATATCTGCATTCATAACATCTATAAGCCTTTAAATATAGCCTTCAAATATAACTTATTTTTTGCAACGTGTAATCTGTAAAAACTGTAAAATATAATAGGATCATATCTTTTAGGACCTTGACTGTTGATGGGTTTGGAGAGTTCTGGGCTGACATACTCAGTCTGTTACCACTGTGATTTTCATAAGGAAAATGGGCAGAAAATTACATGTGATAACACAGTAATTAGCTGTTGAATTGTTTTGCCCACTTTGGGCACTGCATATTGTCATGGTAGCCTATGCATTGTGGCCTTCATGTGGGTAGTGCGATTAAAACTATTTATTATTCCAATGCCTGATGTGCTTCAGTGATTGGATTGTTTGGTGGAATGAAAGGTGATTCACCTGTACTCATCTGGCCAAATGGGTGCTGCATAATCTTATACACTATTAGTGACTAATATATTTATATTGTGTTCTTGTGTAAATGATTTTCTGTGTTTATATGATATATCTACATTTACTATCATGACATTTGGTTATAATTGTTATCCTAGATATACAGCTATAATACATTCACATGCAACAGAGTTAAAAAGTGAACCTGTTAAAGTAGCACACCAGAACCAGACCCAGACCCAGTCTAGTATATGTGGATGAAGGGCCTTAATATTTGTGTAAAATGTTGGACTGTGGAGAGTGAAAATTCTACTGTAACTCCAAAGTTTTTCAAAACTTTAGATTTTCTGTATTTACATAAAATGTTTTGTGTTACATACAATTCAATACAGAATATGAAAATTTGAAAAAATTGTGCTAGATTTGCTTTTACTTGGTGCTTTTTTTTCTTAGAGTTTACCAGTGGGAGATTTTAACAAAATTACTACTCATTTTTGGTGGTAATGTTAGGTTTTATGGAAAGAGTAACAATAGTGTTATATACTGTACATTAGTTATTATTATTAATATTTTTGTTTACATTTGTTTCAAACAAAAAGTTATGCTATATTAATAACATTGGCTGTAATTTTATTAATGTAGAAACTGATAAGGTAGTTAACTTATTTATGATTAAAGAAAGTCAAGCAGCTGTGTGATAAAACTTTAAAAGTTACTGTTCTTGGCTACAATAATGAAAACAAAAATAATCAAGTACCCTTCCAGATGGGTACATATTTATGGACATATGTAATACTGAATATAATAAAGGAGATACTGATTTCAATAATGGTGCTGAATTAATAAACAACCAATGCTAAATTAAATACAAAATTTTTATATTGCACCACAAGAGAATAAGTCAAAGATTAACCAGAGGAAGACTATTTTCAACAGAATGTGTAATTGTTGGGAGTCATATTTATAATCCATCCTTACTGTGTAAATTGAGTATAGGTATCTTAAATGTTTTGCTCAATCCAAAATAAAAAGAAATAACACATTAGTCTAATTGAGCTACCAGGAAGCTTGAGATGCAGTATACTATATGGCAGGACACAGAACATTGCTTTTTATGCATAGAACCTTTCAAATGCACATTTCAGTAGGGGGGGGTTTACAGTGAGTCCTTATAGAAGCGGATCTATGGGTTACACATAGTACGGGGGGGGGGGGGAGGTTAAAGGAAATTGGGATGATATGTGCTGAGAGGACAACCAAATAATCTATTGGATTGGGATATATGATCCTGAGAGACACTTGATACTGCAGTTTAGAAGCTCCAAAAGGCAAACAGCATTCAAAGTTAACCTTATACATGTAGGTCAGTACATTAATACACTTTCAGTCACCCCTTAAATATTGGATCACTCTATGAAAAACTACAAAAATCTTTTGCTAACTTAAATTTATATCACTCCTCATGTGACAAGTGTGTGCTTTATTTGAACTGTGCTGATACCTGGATTTCTTTTTTAATTAACTGAATAAATGTTTTTTGTGAATCACCCTGTGGTTCTGAGCCATTATTAGAGACAAAGGAAAGCTGAATATTTGTCGAAGAACATAGCATCAGCAATACCTAGGGTTTAGAAACTAAGTTAGACATCTGGTTGCCAACTGGTGACAATATTCATTGACTGATGTGGACGAACATGATTGCTGCAACATTAAAGCTTCTTTTACCGGCTTCTTTCTGACACCTATGGTTGTGGCCCAGGTACCCGTAATCTCTTGGACAGTGCAAGTCAAGAAAATTACTTGTATGTGAGAGTTTCAAGTAAACATGTTGATGGATGGTTTTAAAAAATATTTTGCAGCATTTTACTTTAACTGACATTATCTTTTCATGTATTTACTCATAGGAATGCTGGGATAGTAAGTTATTCAAATATGGCGATTACATTTTAGGTAAGTTCTCTCAGTTGATGGTAGATCTTTGAGTTGAATATGCTTGAAATGGTATGATTTAGAGTGAATTATGAGGATAGTTTCTACATTATACAGACACCTTAATCATATATGTTGCCAATAGGATGTTGTTTTTTTATGTCCCTTACTGACAGTTGGGACGTTTAATAGTACTAGAACATATTGCTATATAGAAATGCTTATAGGTCCATATGTTCATGTAGAGAAAAAAATGAAATTATTATTTGTATGTGATAATCAATACACAACACATCACCATTCTCTGGCACCATGATTAGTGAGCAGAGCTACCTTGTGTCTTCCTTACCTGGAGCAGCTCCAGTGGCCTTGGCTTATAGCTTTGTCCAGATGTTTTGATATATTTCCAGAAACATTCTTAACATTTATGCTGACAATAGTTCAGACATTTGGATTGTAAAGCACAATATCACAGGTTCACCTTCTTCTACTGATCTACTGTGTGACTATGAAAAATGTCTAATAATTTATTTGTCTTCATAGTACTCATACAAAAAAGGATTGTTATGAGCTCACCATTGTGCAACTATACAGGTTATTTAAAAAGAAGGGAGCTCTCTCCCTTTTTAAGTTTTTGGTTAGAAAATAAACGTATCAAAAATGCAATTAATTGTGGGAAGTGTACATGTCTTTCGTTTGTAGTAGGCATTGGTTCAATATAATGACCCAAGAATTTAAATTCCATTACTGAACTTTGCAAATAAAAATATGTAGTGTTTTCCATGATAATTAACATTTAGCCAACATTATTTGAATCTCACTAAGAATAACATCACTTATAATCATGTAAGCAGAGTTTAGTGTAAATTTGGAAGCAATTATGCTAAGTGAATTCTCCTATTCATACAACATCTCATGCTGGGTATACAGTATGTGGAAGTATAGTAACAATATTGATATAGGAGAGAGTGCACAGTGCTACTTAGTGTCCTTGTTCTCTGCAGTTGGTCAGATTTCATAATTTGATTCTTGTATGGACAATTAAGTGAAATATGGACACAGTACTGCTTAAGTTGAATAAAATAAATAGTTTTAAGACAACACATGAAAACCGACCATGGGGTGCTACTAATTGACTATTCTTATGTAACATTGTCAAAATCAATAAATATAATTGTACTGTATTCTGTTTATTTATTATTATTTCACAAGATATCAGTTACCATAACCTCATTTGAAACTGTCTCTTTCAGTACTGTGGCAATTTTACCGGTTGGTACATAATATGGCAAACTACTTAGTTATTAAAGACAATGTCTCTTTCTAATGCCATGCATAATTACATGCTGAGCTGAAGGACATATTTATTTGATCTTTTATATGCAATTTGTAGTATGCTAAAACTAGGATATTTGCATTTCCTCATCATAATTGAAATTATATATCCCAAGGAGAAACTTTTCTTTTTACAGAAACTCAAGAAATAATACAACAAACAACAACACTACCCCTCAAACACAGAGAAGAATTGTAAAAAAGATGGAAAAGATGCAAACTTCTGACTTGGATAATGCCAAGAAAGTAGTCAAAATAAGGCAAATTAAAAACATACTGGTTTAGGTATGAAGGAGTCCCATTCTCCCACAGTGGTATATCTAAGAGGTCTTGTATCAATGAGTATGTCAACTCCATTGAAAAATAAAAAATAAAAAAAAATATATACTGTATATATTAAATTGAATAAAAGAGAAAAGTACATTTGGTGGACAGTGTCAACAACATGTTTAGATAGTGGAAATTCATTGAGATTCTCAACAAGGAGACTGAAGAAAGATATAATTATCATAGTATAATGAATTATCAAAGCCATGAAATCAAAGATAACTATTTAAAAATGTTTCATACCTAATGATTTAACCCAAGCATTTTGATAAAAAGGGCAAATACTGTATGCAGGCCGACCATGGAAGTCATGTAATAGATACTGATAACAGATAATGTGGAAGACATGTAGGAATGTATTGTGACTAGCTATTAAACAACTGGTGCATTCACATTTAGATTGTTAACAAACATCTGTGTAAATTGACAACTGCCAATGTTGTGCTCATAGTGATTAATTGAGTTTATTGTATTTCTCATAAAAGGTGAAATGGTTGTGCAAATTTTTACTAAATTATCTGGAGCTGGCAAATTTATTTAGATAAGTCTTTATTTATTTTAAAAGATATTACAGTTTTATTTTTTTATTTATATCCCAGTTAACCACATTACAATGAAGCTATACTTTTAAAAGAAAATATTTCAGAATCTGTAGGAACCAAATGAGTTTATGAGAAGGATAAGGGTTTTCGTTAACTTTTTTAGGTTGCTTGCTTTTAATTTTTGTTTTTAATTAAAGGTTAATTGTATGTACCAAGCACTGGTCCTTTGTGTTTTAAAATGTTTTTAATTCATCATAGAAAATTAAAAATAAAAATTATTAGCAGTTTCAGAGGCTAGAATACATGTTTAAACTGTAGAGTGTAATTGAGTCAGGTTTTTGTTTGGATGTTGCAATGAGGAGGACTGTTTTTGCAAACTCTCCTAATAGTATCCAGGTAGAGGCTATGATATGCATGTGTGGGCATGTACCAAGTAACTGCTGGATTATGTTTGCTTCCATTCTAATGATTTAAGTAGTTTGTTTTGTATTTATTGCACCACATGCATGACATTTGTTCAATTGTTCTTCAGACTTTACTTTTTTGTGGAATGTGTGTTTTTTTTAAATGTACTAAGGCAGTGAAAACATTAAGGGCCCAATTATTTAATAGACTATTAAGTTACATTTAATCATCATAAGTTTAGTCTTTGACCTAAAAATAACAATAATTATTTTGTAATCTAATTATACGATTATAATTTGATTATAAAATTATTTTCTTTATTTTTGATTTCAATCAATTACCCTAAGGTTGAATGCAATAGATCTTTTCATTCAAAGAATTAAACAATAAAATAGGTCAGTTTTCATTGAGCTGATAGCTGTTACTGCTGTAGTCTATAGTGGTTCAATGCAAATATTTATAATAGAGTTAATGATGAACTTGTTATAGGTTAAAATACAGCAAAGTTGACGTAATGCTGACTTGCCTTAAATCATGTGTTGTTTGTTTAAACGATGGTATTTTTTTAATATTTTATCAGTACATACTATATATCACTACTTGCTGCGAAAAATGTATTTTCTGCATTAATTTTTGTTTTTTTCTGCTGATTATTGTCATTAGTTCAGTCTTGGTGACTTACTCAGTTTTCATAAACTATATGCCATTCTTCAACCCAGAATTTGCTTATTGTATATTTTCAGTTGCTTTTGTTGAGGAGCAGGGATGCTATGGTGCAGTTATTTTAAAAAATAGTTAATATTTAAACATATATTTGTATTACTCCAAGTCTTAAAAAATTCTGTTAAAAAGTATTATTATTTGTTAAATTATTTTAAAAGTAAATACATTAATGCCTCATAAAATACATTATTTGATGAGACTTGCCTAGAAAATAAATTAGATCTATGGAGAAAGATTAAATGAGTGTGTAAACACCTTAATAAGAGTGCTCTCTCCCTTGGTGTCTGTTCCCATATAATAACACCAAGGAGACCCAGTGTAGATAAAATAGCCACATTTATTTCAAAAGATATGCACAATGAAAGATAAAAAGGAAACTAAATGTACAAAAAAAATAGACTTAAGGAACCTGCTGTCCGACTGTGCCTTCATTGCACAGGCTTGAACTACAAAAACAACAACAACATTTATTTATATAGCACATTTTCATACAAAAAGTAGCTCAAAGTGCTTTACATAATGAAGAAAAGAAATTAAAATAAGACAACATTAGTTAACATAGAAAAGGAGTAAGGTCCGATGGCCAGGGTAGACAGAAAAACCAAAAAAAAACTCCAGACGGCTGAAGAAAAAATTAAAATCTGCAGGGGTTACAGGCCACGGGACTCCCCAGTCCCCTCTGGGCATTCTACCTAACATAAATGAAATAGTTCTCTTTGTAGTTAGGGTTCTCACGGAGTCACTTGATGTTGATGGTCATACAGCTACTCTCTGTCTGACTGGTATGGTGGCTTTCCCTTGCTTCACCTGTCAAGTCCATTTTCATCTCCTCTCTCTCCCTCTGTCTCTATGTTTCTTTCATTCGTTTTTGACATTATCCTCCTGCTTCTTCCAGTAAGCAATCAGTCTAACCCTGTGGACACATAGTAGACCTAGACTAAAACAGTTTTTTTATCCTATCTTTGACTTGTCTTCACCTTTAAATGAAAAGCATAGTCCCAGTGTTTCTGGCTAGGAATGTGTGCTACCATCTAATAGTGTACAATTCTTCTAAAGTTTTCCAGCATCACGGGGCTATCACTCTTCAATGCAGTGGGCAGACCACTTCTCTTCCTTTATTGGTATTCTGTTTCTCTTCTCGGTACTCAAATGTGAGTACAATGGCCCACCTGCCAAGTTGTTTTGCCTGCCTAAGATAAAGTCAACCCTAATGGAGGATCGCAGGAATCGTGGTGTAGAGGGGTCCTTTCATCGAATTTGCTGGCCCAGCACTGTTTCAGCTGTGGAATGGCCAAATTGGGGAGGCAGCTTGATGGCTGAGGTCTGCAGGACTCTAAAGAAATCCAAATCATATTATGTGATATCTACTGTTAAATTCTGCTCCTTGTAAAATTTTTATCATGAGTACTAGGCTGTCAAAACTCAAAGCCTCCCTCCCCCTCTCCTCACCACGCTCACCAGGCCCACATACATTAGCAGATATTATGAAAATCAGATATATCAAAATTAAAAACTGCAGAACAAATTTAGCAGGGGGATACTGGAATCTTAGGGCATCTGATGCATGATTACAGTACAAATATAGCCTGCAGTATTTTCGATTCACAACTAATATGCTTAAGAGTGAATAAGCAACCGAGACAAGAGCAAGCAGAACTTTGTCATGCAGAAACTTAACACTGCAGGCTCTCAGCATAATAAGCCAAAGGCCAGTTGTGTCAATCAAACAATATACACATATGGAAAACAAACACAGGGGACTGAATATATAGCACTGTGCAATGAGGGATCATAAAAATAAAGTTAAGCTTACCATGGCATGCCACTTCAAAGAGCTGTTAATGCACTGCTGCCTTAATAGCTATCAAAATTATTCACCTTAGATAAAGTACAACTGCACCAGGGCTGGTGTGTGGTATTGCTTAGTATAAACACAGTTTACAAAAGTTTGCTAAGTCCGTAAGCTGAACTTCAGCTGGTTATATCCTCAAAATCTTGGCACTTAAATAAAAGTGTATGATAATTTAAACAAAAGCATGGGCAATATCAAAGTCTGATCATTTATGTGAGAGGATTCTGATATAATAATCTTTAACAAGTTTTATTTCACAAAGGCTTAAAGTTGGGAAAAATATAAAAAAAAAAGACGAAAACAGTTTGTAAATTAGAGTATCCAGTGTGTGTGAAATTTCAAATTTGAGTTAAAATTTACTTTCTGTAAGTATTATTAACCAGCTAATGTTTCCTTCATACACTGATGTGTTCTCGCAACAGCAAATCTTATAAACTTGACCGATTTTCTGTCAAACTTAAAAACTATTCTGATTTATTTTTTTATTTTATTATTTGTTAATTCATGTGGGAATGAGTATTGGTTTTAAGCAATTGTCTGTTTCTTCTTTAGAGGATAGAAACTGTAAGTGAATAATTTAAGTATGTGCATGTGGTAAGCTAAATTGGATAGTCCATGATCAAAATTTTCTTAATAAACCCAACACTGAAATCCTCCAAAATCAATCAACTTTTCAGCTAATATTGCATGGAAGGCCTTTTCATTAATTTCCCTCACCAATTTTGTCCACTCACAAGTCCTAAGTATGCTGCCATTATGAGCATGGACCATCTTTTGTTCTCAGCTACTCACAACTTAGAACTGAATTTTTAACTGGGATCCTTTCAGACTCCATAAGGCTAGCCTCTGCTGAAATGCAGACGTTCTTCCAGAGAGGAAGTTTCAACTCCCAAACAGTATCATCTGCTAGCCATTTCAGATACCCTAACTATGCATTTCCATTATTTAAGATTATCCTGCAGATGTTCCAAACCGTGTCACCATCAAGTCAACTGGTCAGTACCTCTGTGTGTAAGAGTAAGGGCCTCTAGTAAGATTACATGATTACAAACTCCATCAATGGCATTTTATATAAGGTACTCTTGCAGCAAATATGCTTATAAGCAGCCATATATTCCTTCATGGTGTTTATTATGAGCAGTCCATGGCCAGTAAAGAAATCCAATAAAATTCAGATCAGATTTAGATCTGCTAAATTCTTTTCAGTCCTGTTTCATCTGGTATTTCTGTTTTTCCTGTGAGACCATTAAATGTCTCATTCCAGGATGGAGGAGTTCATAGGCAGTACATTTAAAAGGACCAAACATACTCTCTCTAAAATTGATACATATGTGCCAACAACACACAAAGATTTTAGCCTCTAGATTACAAGTAAAAACTTCACCGCACTCACCTAGGAGCTTGGGGGTATCCCTAACTACACTTGAAAACTGCAAAGGAGGAGAGAGGCCACCTTTGATCAGGAAATCTGGTTGTGGAGAAATTTGTATGTGGGGAAAAGTCTGATTATATTTATATTTGCATATATGTATGTATCTTTTCATTGTTTTACATGAGACCTAGTTCCTTCACATGCAGAGAATCTATATTTTATGTTCTTAAGGCCATTTTCTATTTTATAGTCTAGCATGTCTCTGTCTGTTACACACATGCCTATTATCTGACTGGTGCCCTAACTGATCCTCAGTTTTCTAATTGTGGGTAGTTAACCCACAGCTACTTGATTTAGTTGAATTAGACCATGTTTTGTAAGTCAGGACAAATACCAACAGCAAGCTTGACTCCTGGAGTGGGTGGCGGTAACCTAAGGTAACCTAAGATGAAAAGATATAGGTAATGATTACTTAAAGATACAGATAAAAATTGATTTGTGATTTAAAAAAAAAAAATCCAGAAATGAAATGGAGGTATGCAAAGTTTCTCTGTGTTAATGTACTTATACTAAATGTTTCTTGTGTGTTTTTTTTAAAGAGCTGTTTTTAATTTTTGACATTTTTTGGTTTTATTACTGAATTTTCCAGCTCCATGTCTAAGCTTGTAAGCACTGCTTTATATAGAAGTACAGATCACACCGTTAAATGTAACTGAGCATTACGTGAGCAACAACAAGTAAATATTGAAATAAACCCAAGAATTTATTATTGTACAGCTTGAATTTCTAACTTACAGTGGTGTGAAAAACTATTTGCCCCCTTCCTGATTTCTTATTCTTTTGCATGTTTGTCACACAAAATGTTTCTGATCATCAAACACATTTAACCATTTATCAAATATAACACAAGTAAACACAAAATGCAGTTTTTAAATGATGGTTTTTATTATTTAGGGAGAAAAAAAAATCCAAACCTACATGGCCCTGTGTGAAAAAGTAATTGCCCCCTGAACCTAATAACTGATCGGGCCACCCTTAGCAGCAATAACTGCAATCAAGCGTTTGCGATAACTTGCAATGAGTCTTTTACAGCGCTCTGGAGGAATTTTGGCCCACTCGTCTTTGCAGAATTGTTGTAATTCAGCTTTATTTGAGGGTTTTCTAGCATGAACCGCCTTTTTAAGGTCATGCCATAGCATCTCAATTGGATTCAGGTCAGGACTTTGACTAGGCCACTCCAAAGTCTTCATTTTGTTTTTCCTTCAGCCATTCAGAGGTGGATTTGCTGGTGTGTTTTGGGTCATTGTCCTGTTGCAGCACCCAAGATCGCTTCAGCTTGAGTTGACGAACAGATGGCCAGACATTCTCCTTCAGGATTTTTTGGTAGACTGTAGAATTCATGGTTCCATCTATCACAGCAAGCCTTCCAGGTCCTGAAGCAGCAAAATAACCCCAGACCATCACACTACCACCACCATATTTTACTGTTGGTATGATGTTCTTTTTCTGAAATGCTGTGTTCCTTTTACGCCAGATGTAACGGGACATTTGCCTTCCAAAAAGTTCAACTTTTGTCTCATCAGTCCACAAGGTATTTTCCCAAAAGTCTTGGCAATCATTGAGATGTTTCTTAGCAAAATTGAGACGAGCCCTAATGTTCTTTTTGCTTAACAGTGGTTTGCGTCTTGGAAATCTGCCATGCAGGCCGTTTTTGCCCAGTCTCTCTCTTATGGTGGAGTCGTGAACACTGACCTTAATTGAGGCAAGTGAGGCCTGCAGTTCTTTAGACGTTGTCCTGGGGTCTTTTGTGATCTCTCGGATGAGTCGTCTCTGCGCTCTTGGGGTAATTTTGGTCGGCCGGCCACTCCTGGGAAGGTTCACCACTGTTCCATGTTTTTGCCATTTGTGGATAATGGCTCTCACTGTGGTTCGCTGGAGTCTCAATTACTTCTGTTTTCATTTGTTCCTGAATTTCTTTGGATCTTGGCATGATGTCTAGCTTTTGAGGTGCTTTTGGTCTACTTCTCTGTGTCAGGCAGCTCCTATTTCAGTGATTTCTTGATTGAAACAGGTGTGGCAGTAATCAGGCCTGGGGGTGGCTACAGAAATTGAACTCGGGTGTGATACACCACAGTTAGGTTATTTTTTAACAAGGGGGCAATTACTTTTTCACACAGGGCCACGTAGGTTTGGATTTTTTTTCTCCCTAAATAATAAAAACCATCATTTTAAAACTGCATTTTGTGTTTACTTGTGTTATATTTGACTAATGGTTAAATGTGTTTGATGATCAGAAACATTTTGTGTGACAAACATGCAAAAGAATAAGAAATCAGGAAGGGGGCAAATAGTTTTTCACACCACTGTACATTCATTTTGTGAATGTGAATTCAAATGGGGGAACCCACCTCTGAGTCCCCAGGCTCCACTTCCTCATTGGAAGGCATGTTAGTGGGATTGAGGAAGTCTTCGAAGTACTCCCGCCACTGACCCACAACGTCCCAAGTCGAGGTCAGCAGCACACCATCCCCACCATATACAGTGTTGACACTGCACTGCTTCCCCCTCCTGAGACGCCGGATGGTGGACCAGAATCTCCTTGAAGCCGTCCAAAAGTCGTTCTCCATGGCCTCCCCAAACTCCTCCCACGCTCGAGTTTTTGCCTCAGCAACCACTGAAGCCGCATTCCGCTTGGCCTGCTGGTACCTACAGTATCAGCTGCCTCCAGAGTCCCACAGGACAAAAGGGTGCTGTAGGACTCCTTCAGCTTGACGGCATCCCTCACTGCTGGTGTCCACCAACGGGTTCGGGGATTGCCGCCACGACAGGAACTGACCAGCTTAAGGCCACAGCTCCGGTTAGCCACCTCAACAATAGAGACACGGAACATGGCCCATTCAGACTCAATGTCCCCCACCTCCCTTGGGATGTGGTCGAAGTTCTGCCAGAGGTGGGAGTTGAAGCTATTTCTGACAGGGGATTCTGCCAGACCTTCCCAGCAGACCCTCACAACATGTTTGGGCCTACCAGACCTGACCGACATCCTCCCCCACCATCGAAGCCTACTCACCACCAGGTGGTGATCAGTTGACAACTCCTCCCCTCTCTTCACCTGAGTGTCCAAGACATGTGGCCACAGGTCTGACGACACGACCAAAAGTTGATCATCGAACTGAGGCCTAGGGTGTCCTGGTGCCAAGTGCACATATGAACACCCTTATGCTTGAACATGGTGTTCATTATAGACAATCCATGACGAGCACAGAAGTCCAATAACAAACACCACTCGGGTTCAGATCCGGGGGGGCATTCCTCCCAATCACGACCTTCCAGGTCTCACTGTCATTGCCCACGTGAGTATTGAAGTCTCCCAGTAGAACGAGGGAGTCCCCAGAAGGAATGCCCTCTAGCACCCCCTCTAGAGACTCCAAAAAGGGTGGGTACTCCAAACTGATGTTCGGCACATACGCACAAACAACAGTTAGGACCCGTCCCCCCACCTGAAGGCAGAGGAACTGTTGATTTGTAATAACTATAAAATAATTCTCTAGAGGAATATGATGAAAAATAGTTAATTAATTAATAGTTATTTAAAAAATGAATTGATCTACAGTTTGTGGAATATCTGAAGTATAACATATGTGAACAACATTGTTTATAGTTGGTGGAAATTATTTTTAAATATGGCATTATACTTTATTGGTGGTTGTAAAAGATAAAAAAAAAAACTTATTGTAATTGGGGAATGGTTGGTGGAGGGCATAATGGTACAGTGGGTAAAGCTCTGCTGCCTTGTAGATCCAGAGTCTTGTGGTAAACTTGTCTATATGCAGTTTTGTTTTTACCTGGATACTGTGTGTCCTACCACTGCCCTAAAGATGTGCATGTTAGTTTTATATACAATTATTCACAGACCCCATGTTAGTTTAAGTATAGATGTATTCAGCAGTGCAGCCCATGCAGCGTTGTCTCATTACCCTTTTGTCTGATGCTATACATACCCTGGGTCCTTGCATCAAATTAGATAAAGCCTGTTTGAGAACATTATGTTAGGTTACGTGTGTGAGAGTCTATTATCAGAGAAGATGCTTTTTAGTAATTCTTAAAATACTACAATTTAAAGAAAAGTTATTAGCAAATTATTATTAAATAGCCATGGTACATATTGAGGATGGGTAATGAAATGCATTTAAAAATATTTGATATCCTTGTTCTGTGTGTACCTTCATCATATTTCCATGGTATCCTTGTGTGTTTGAACATCTCTAAACTGTCTCTTATTTTTCAAGCCCATTACCGTAAAACCTACTTCTCAGACATGTCATTTTTTTGATGTGCCTTGCTCACCTCCAGTCTGCTTTTGTACTTCCCATCTTTGAAGGCATTTTGCAGCATGCCTTATGCGGCGTTACTCCTCCTTGTGTCTCGTACCTGTACTTCCTCTTTCAATTCTGTCACCAAAGCCAAACTGACTAATTAATTTACTTGGAGGAACCGGACACACACACACACACACACACACACAAACAGACCTTAGCGTTTTCTTATAGCTGAGTAAACTGACAGTTGTTTCTGTATGACTGTGCATTAGGTTTTTCAGTCACTACCAAGATCTAAACTTCTATTTCTCATGGTAATGGTTGTAAGCATAAAGTTTTATGTGACATTTCCAGCCACAAAAATGGGCAAAATCATGGGCCACAGGGATAGTCCTAAATCACAGGTGGCCAAGGGCCAGACAAATACATTACAGCAGTGTATTAAGCTATTATGTTAATATGAGTAATTTACTACAAGAAAACATTTTATTTTTATAATTGATTTCACATTTTAGTCAAGTCTTAGTGATGTCATTCTTGTGAATGTTAATGAATGTGCATGACTTTAAGTCCTCAAAATAAAGATGAATCAATTGCAATTATTTTTTCAGTCCTGAAAATTAAATGTATTTGTTCCAGTGTTCATTAAGAATCTCATGTTGTTTTGTAATTATATATTGCACAGTCTTTTTAACCCTGGACATAATATTCTGGTAGTCTGGCAATATTATCAGCTTCTTAATGCTTAATGAATATCAAAATCACTATTATAAATCTAATGAATCATTCAAGGTCAAAAATGTATTTTGTTACTATTTAGATAGTTCTTATTGTCATGTGAAAGTCTCAAAAAAGTAATTTATGTAATAGTTAATTTTATATTCTGTCATTTTTTTTATTGGAAAAGTCAGATGATATGTGCTAAAAGATAAGGGACTCTGATAGTGATAGTGTAAAGTGAAATGAAAGTACTGTAACACTTATTATTCATAAGCATGAGATAATACAGGACTGGGACAACATTAAATATATTTTCTAATACCTTAAAGTCTTTTTCAGTTAGTTAACTTCTCAAAACTTAAATGGGTAAATTTATTCTGTACCATTAAGTTTCTGTCATAAATATAATTTTTATGTGGTAATTTTATTAATTTATGTTTAGAACATTATATGATGTCTGAAAAAGGGACAGACCAGACTATACATGAGGAGTATGAAGATGACTTTGAAAAAGACTTGGACTGGCTAATTAATGAAGAAAACAAAGCTGATCATATAGAGGTGTGTAATACAATTTTTAATCCCCATAGAATGTATGTGTAAAATTAAAATTGTTCTACTTGTTGCCAATTTGTGAATCAGTTCTTCACAAAATGTACTGATACATTATATGTCCTTTTATATACTTCCATTATCAGGGTTGTCAAACTCATATACCACAGGCCAGATCCAGCAATTGGATCTTTTTAAAGTAATTAACTTCATCCATCAAATCATGTTACGTATTTCCTGAGATGACTTAGTTTTCTCAAAGACACCCATAACATACATTTCATATACAGACTTTAGCCATACTTAATTTAGCATTAAAAAGTACCTCTACGGCCCACTTGTATTTATCCGCACAGCTCAGTGGACTACAACTATTAATCTATAGTTAGAATGGAAACTGACCCAACAAGAAAAAGTGAAAATAGACTCTATGCCACACAGTCATAAAGAAGTTTAGTGTTTTAGAATGATACCAAATTGTCCTATGAAGGAGGTGACAGCTGAATATTACACACGTTGCTGCCACACCTGTGTCAGTGTTGGACACCCTTCCATGCTATACCTGGCTGTTGCCACCCCACTACATGGTTCTTTTCTCTTTTCCGCTGACTTGATTGTTGTTTGTGGATATAAAATATATTTGCTTACCAATTATGTTAAATATGATAACTATCTATTACCGACCAACTCTTAATGTGATCCATCATAAGTGTGTTACAGCGTTAATGTGTGTGTAAACAGATGTACTTTGCTTTAGCTACAAATTCACACATGCATCTAGACTGATGCTCTCACTGACTTTATACACTGATGTAATTTTTTCACTCAGTACTGATTTTGGTCCTGTGACTGCTGGTAGCTTTCCTAACTTCATGCAGTGTCCTAGAAAAGAAAACAATATGATGTGTTTTGAAATATATATTTAAAGAACACAGACAACTGTGAAGGGTTGGGGCACCCATAGGCAAACCCTGTATAATATAAACAAACTGGGGGTTATAAATGCATTAACAGAAAAAACAAGATGTCGTTGTAGACGCAAGTCTCCAAAACAGACTACTCAGGATGGCAGGGCTTTCATTGATAAGGACTTCTGGCAGGAAGAGGCAGGTCCAGGCAGGTGGACACTGGAAGTGATGGCCAAGGGTGTTAAAGAATTCAATCTTCCTGTCTGCAGAGAAAGGAAGAGATAGGTTGTTAGTTGACAGCTCCCTCTTGTGTTCCAGCATGAAATTACCATTATCTGAGCCTTTAAACTGCCCTCGATAACCATGAAGGACTTTACACCAAAAAGGTTGCAGATCCAAGAACCACCTGGTAACATGAGGATTCGACTCCTTGTGAAGAGTCATGCATGGTCAATCACTAGAGTGAACTCACAACCCCGGAGGTAGTATTGCAACTGGTTAATAGCTCATTTGATAGCCAAGGCCTCTCTTTCCATAGTGCATACTTGCTTTCCTAATCCAGTAGTTTCTGACACAGGAACATTACAGGGTGTTCAACACTGTCGACAATTGGCTCAACACGGCACCGTGTATGAAACGTTGCTCTGTAAAATAAAAGGAGAAGAAAAATTAGGCTGGTGCTGATGTAAGGGCCTGCTTTAAGTCATGGAATGCATCCTCTGTTTTAGCATTCCATACTACTGAGTTAGGCACTTTCTTCTTTGTTAGATCAGTCAAGGGCGCAACTCTCTCAAAAAATGAGGAACATACCGGCAGTAGTAACACGGTAATCCAAAGAAAGCTTGGACTTGCCTCTTGGTCTTCCTACGGGGCTATTTCAAGATAGTGTCTACTTTAGAACACTGTGGCCTCACAGTACCCTAGCCCACCAGGTAGCCTGTTCGTGATGGCATCAATTTTGGCACATTACGGATGAACCATACTCTTGCCCACCAACTAGCATAAATATTTTGCCTTGGTCAGTCCACAGAAACATTTCTTCGGATTGATGCCTAGGCCAGCTTTGCCCCAGTGTCAGGAGCACAGTGTGAATGTGCTGTGTGTGTTCTTCCCAGTTGCCGTAATAGATAACCACGTCATCCAGGTAGGCAGTACTGTAGGTGCCATTGGGTTTAGGGTCTAGGACTATGGGGCAAGACCAGGGACTAAAATTTTCCATGATAACACCAAGGTCTAGCATCCTCCTGATCTCAAGTTCAACTTCTGCTGTTTTTGCTTTAGGGAGACAATATGAACATTCTTCAATGACAAACCCCAGTTTTCTGAGTCACTTATTCACCACTTCCAGAACAGACAAGATGGCTGTTTCAAACTCTTGTCATTGTTTGGGTGTTTTCAATAAAGTAAAAACATGGTTGTCCAGAGTAGCAATTAGGGTTTCTGTCTTTACGCATTTGTTTTGATCTTTTATTAAATTTATTAAAAGCATATACAGTAACATTCCATACAATCAAGTCAAACTTAAAAAACTAAATTCAAATCAACCCCTACCCATGAAAAAAAGAGGAAGGCCAACAACCAGAGCAAAACTGTTGAGAGTAGTAAAGAGAGAAAGGAGTCTTTTCCCCCAATATAAATGCTTATTCCAAAATCTTATGGTATCTTATCTTAAAAGAGGTAGGGTAGGATTCTTCCAGTTGAGCAAGATAAGTCTACGTGCTAGTAGTGAAATAAAGGCAATTACAGTTTGTTTGTCCTTCTCTACTTTAAACCCATCTGAAAGTACGCCAAAACACAGCCGTTAATGGATTAGGAGGGATTGTGACACCAAGGCTGTCTGATAGGCATTTAAAAATGTTCATCCAGAATGATGTTAATTTGGTACATGTCCAAAACATGTGGCCCAATGAAGCTGGGACTCGATTGCAACGTTTGCAGGTTGGATCTTGCCCTGGAAACATTTTGGACAATTTTAAATGAGATAGATGTGCTTGTTAAAAGATTTAAAGTTGAATAATTGAATGTTTGCACATATGGAGCTAGAGTGAATTCTGTGCTTGACTGCCTTCCACTCCATTTCTGAAATGTTGATTTAAGAGATTCTTTTTTCCACTGTTCTCTGGGATCTTTAAAAGGAAGGGACTTTAAAATGTTTTTATATATTATAATGGTTTCAACAGATTCACATGGTAAACTTGTTCGGTTGGGAGACGGTTTGGCTGTTTTACCAAACAGTTGACCAGCCCCTTCCTCTCCTTATTTTCATAAGGGCCTTATCACTGTGCCAGTAATTTAGAGTGGGAAATGGAAAGCAAAACCATGACTCTGTCTCTGGATTGAAACTCCTGCAGTGTTGTGCCACTGTCATAATAGCAAGCCTGAGCTGATTGCTCATGCTCCATATTTTCTTTCAGAATTGGCTGAATTTTCAAATCTGTCATGGTCCCAAGTGGGCTCCTAAGAGATGGTCATGAGCCAGCTCTCAAACCTGCCACTGGTAGGCCCACAGAAATAGCAGCAATGACCTCACTTTACCCTCATGCTCTGCTACATGATACAATAAATCATTATTAATTACAAAGTGTGGGCCCTGTGGACATGCATTGGCTGTTAAAGAGAACCACAGCATTTTTGGGAAACTTAAGCGAATCGTCATTCCACTGTTCTCTCTTGAAAGAGGCCTAACTTGAAATTGTAAATTAGCAGGTTGATCTGGATTGACCTCAGTAACATCAGTCTCTGTAGAGATGTCTGAGCAAGACAGTGTTACATCACCCATGTCATACAGGGCTGCCATGTGTTTATGTTCTACTGCCAACTGATGGTGTAGCCCAAGTTTCTGATTTATCCCACAGTTTGTTTTGATACAAGAGTCGGACATGTACTATCAAATTTCTTGTGAATTCAGGTCAAACTGGTCACTCCGGACTCCCATTGTTGTGGAAGCACGTAATTGCGAGCTATAATTGATATGTTACTGCCAGAATCAATAAGTAGGGTGACCTTATGTCCATTTCTTACAATGACATTGGTGAATGGAAGTGAGAGAGGATTGGTCATAAAACAGTACCTTTCTCCTCATGCCCAGCTGCAGTTCATTGGTTCATCAAAGAAAGGGCAGTATGGGATGGTTTGGCCCACCTCCTCACACTTGTAACAGCGGGCAGGGTTGACGTACCTCTCCTCTCGTCTGACTGCCAGTTCAGACTTGCATCAGGTAGGCTCAGGGGTGGTGACGTGCTGTATCTGGGGCTTTCAACGATCAGCACTGTTCAGAGTTTCTTACAATAAGTTGCTGGAGGTTTGGCCCATTCCTCCAAACAGAACTGGTGTAATTGGGACAGGTTTGTAAGCCTCCTTGCTCGCACACTCTTTTTCAGTTTTGCCCACAAACTTTCAATTGGATTGAGATCCGGATATCCATGGATAATGTTGGGGATATGCAAATTCATAGACAATTGTACATAATAATAACTGTAATATACATAAATATTTTATAAAAAAAAGTATTACATTTATTAATGTATACTTAATGTTTGTGGATAGACCTTTAAAACAGTCTAGTGTTTTCCATAGTGATTACACTGTGTTTTAAATCCCACTACAATATTGAATGTAAAATTTCAAGCCAGCATGTGTTAGGTATTTGTATATGGTGTATTTAACCTTTTAACTATCTACTTGTATATTTTCAGCAGTTTAGAGAATTCTCTGCACCCTTGTGTTGACTAAAATAATGTAAAATAAATTACTATGACAGTCTCCTGGTATATTCTTCCTTTATCACCTACATACAGTATGTCCATTTGATTCTGATGTGGGATACATTTTTTATGATAGCCAGAGAGATGTTCTACTAAAATGGTATTCATCCCTTAGAGTGGGGGATTCAGTCAAGTGTTCCTTGAATGGGTGTGCATATGTGCTTGTTGAGGTAAAGTTACTTGGAAGGCTTCTGTAAACAAAAAACAAGCAATTGGACTTTAAAACATAATGTCCTGGATTGACCAGTGTGCAGAAATAGTGTTCCTAATATTCACAATATTTAGGTTCAGATCCAAACCCGCTACAAGTTCTTCCCATGTTACATGATTTTCCTCCCCATTCCAAAGGAAGTATGTGTTGGCCTGATTGGTGACTCTGTTGGATCCATGTGAGTGGGTGGAAGCATTTATGTGAGTGACCTGCAATGGATTGGTTTGTTTATGCTTTACACCCGGTGCTGCTGGATTAGGCTTCAGCCTTTGTCTCTCAAAAGGACTGAGAATATTTGGATGTATAAATGTATATGTATACATGTATGAATTTTAGCGTTTGATTAGGCTGGAAATTAAACGCAAACTGAGTTGCCCTTGATACATTAGAATGTTAAAACATTTCTGATGACAAAAGGCCATTCAACAAGCTTACCAGTCCTGTTCATCTGGACACATATATCCTACCATCTAATGAACATAATTATCCTTAAAAGTGTTGGGAAAAGCCAAATAAAAGCTGGCAGCAATGAAACACTAAACATGAATTCATTGAAACACACAGCAATGAAATCACCATTTGCCTATTGTATTTACTTGTTTGTTCATTGTCTCTTTGTCTCTTTATAATAAGTAAATAAATATACATTGTCAAATGAATAGACAAGAGCCAGAAAAAACTTTGGGGCAGCCTCCTGTATACTTGAAGCACAGCTGCAAATTTGAAAATTGATTGCAACAGAAGAGAACTGTTTTGGATGAGGCAAAGCTAGCTATTTTAAAGGAAAGCAGAGGAAGGAAATTCGATGACCTGTGGATTTGACTCCTTGTGAAGGGCCATCCACTGTAAAGGTGCATGATCCATAACAAGGGTGACCTCCCAGCCCAAGAGGGAGTACCTCAGCTGCGTAATCATCCATTTTATTGCCAAGGCCTCCTTCTTCACCGCCGCAAACCTGGTTTTTCTTTACAGGGGTGTTCAACACTGTCGATGCGCTGGCTTAGCATAGCACCAAGACCTGTGTCTAAAGTGTCTGTCTGGAGAATGAAAGAAAGGTAAAGAAAACTTGGGAACTTTCAAGACTGGTGCTGACATAAGGGCCTGCTTCAAGTAACCAAATGCAGCGTCTGCCTTATCAGTCCATTCCACATTGTTTGGGGCTCTCTCCTTTGTCAAATCAGTCAAGGGGTGCTGCTTTCTCAGAAAATCAGGGTACAAACCGGTAGTAGTAACCTGCTAAGCTGAGAAGGGCTTGGAGTTGCTGCTTGGTTCTTTGACGGAGTCATTTCAATATTACATCCACTTTGGAGCACTGTGGCTTCAATGTATCCAGGCCCACTAGGTAGCCTAAATATTTGGCTTTGTCCAATCCAAAGAAGCATTTCTTTGGGTTAATCCGAAGTGCTCGTAATACCGCTTAGACCTTCTGTAGGTGTTCCTCCCATGTGCTAGAATAGATGACCACATCATCCAGGTAGGCAGCACTATATGAGTTACAGTATGAGACCGGCGCACATTATCCACCAGGCGCTGGAAAGTTGCAGGTGCCTCATGTAACTCAAATGGATGAACACAATACTGCCAGTGACCGCTAGGGATGCTAAACATAGTCTTAGCCTTTGCGGAGTCCATTAAAGGACCCTGCCAGTACCCCTTTGTTACATCAAGAATGGTCAAATATTTAGCCGGTCCTAGCCTCTCGAGGAGGTCGTCCATTCGCGGCATTGGATAGGCATCAATTTGGGAGACTTGATTAAGTCATTGCAAAACCTCTAACCTCTGTCAGGCGTAGCAATCAAGACGATGGGAAAGGACCAGGGACTATGTATTTCCTGTATCACTCCTAGTTCCAGCATGTGCTTGATCTCAAGTTCTAACTTGGATTTTTTTTTGCCTCCAGAAGGCGATACAGGCGTTCTTGAACTATAACCCCAGGTTCTGTGGTCAATATCGTGCGCAATCAGAGAGGCCCTTCCTGGTGTTTCACACACTACCTCAGGAACAGACAGGATAAGTGTTTCCAGGTCCTGTCTTTGTTTGGAACTCAATTTCGAACCGAAGTTAAGGATATTTTTGCGAGCAAAGAGTGAGTGGGGCTGACCGGAGAAGGGATCGGGATCTCTGTACTTCCATGGCTTCAGCAGGTTTACATGATAGACCCACTTGCTCGGTCAATGATTGGATTGTCTCACCAAATAATTGACGAGTCCTTTCCTTTCCTTAACTTTGTAAGGGCCTTGCCAGTGGGCTAGCAGTTTTGAATGTAAGGTAGGGACAAGGACCATGACACAATCTTGTGGGCTGAACTCCCAGAGAGACATGCCTGATCGTAATATTGGGCCTGTGCTGCTTGTGCCTCTTCCATGTGACTTTTGAGCAGGGGACAAATTTTTCCAAATCTATTGCGTAATTGTATGATATATCTATAATAATAAAAGGCAAAGCCCTCACTGACTGACTGACTGACTGACTGACTGACTGACTGACTGACTCATCACTAATTCTCCAACTTCCCATGTAGGTAGAAAGCTGAAATTTGGCAGGCTCATTCCTTACAGCTTACTTACAAAAGTTAAGCAGGTTTCATTTCGAAATGCTACACGTAACGGTCATAATGGTCGATAACGGTCGACAACGTCCGCCATGTTGAACTTTCTTATTTATGGCCCCATCTTCACGAAATTTGGTAGGCGGCTTCCCTGCGCTAACCGAAACCGATGTATGTACTTATTTCAATGGTATGACGCCACTGTCGGCTGCCATATTGAACTTTCCAACGTCACTAATTTTCAAACTTCCCGTGTAGGTAGAAGGCTGACCCCATCTTCACGAAATTTGGTAGGTGACTTCCCTGCGCTAACCGAAACCGATGTACGTACTTATTTCGATGGTATGACGCCACTGTCGGCCGCCATATTGAATTTTCCAAACATCACTAATTCTCCAACTTCCCGTGTAGGTAGAAGGCTGAAATTTGGTAGGCCCCATTCCTTACAGCTTACTTACAAAAGTTAAGCAGGTTTCATTTCGAAATTCTACGTGTAACGGTCATAACGATCAACAACGTCCGCCATATTGAACTTTCTTATTCATGGCCCCATCTTCACGAAATTTGGTAGGCAGCTTCCCTTCGCTAACCGAAACCAATGTACATACTTATTTCGGTGGTATGACGCCACTGTCGGCCGCCATATTGAATTTTCCAAACGTCACTAATTCTCCAACTTCCCGTGTAGGTAGAAGGCTGAAATTTGGCAGGCCCATTCCTTACAGCTTACTTACAAAAGTTAAGCAGGTTTCATTTCGAAATTCTACGCTTAACGGTCATAACGGTCAACAACGTCCGCCATGTTGAACTTTCTTATTTATGGCCCCATCTTCTCGAAATTTGGTAGGCGGCTTCCCTGCACTAACCGAAACCAATGTACGTACTTATTTCAGTGGTATGATGCCACTGTTGGCCACCATATTGAACTTTTCAACAGTCTTTGTTACTTATGGGCCCATCTTCAAGAAATTTCGTACACGGTTTCCCAACGCTAACTGAATCCTACTTACGTACATATATAAGTCCATAGCCTGCATCTTGGTCACCATGTGAGGCGGCGTTGGGTCCCCCATCCCAACGCCTCCCACGTTGTTGGCTGCCTGCCTATATAAGGCCGTCCGTCGCTCCAGTCTCTACATTCCCTTCCTTGCTTCGTCACGGGATTCACGTCTCCCTGTTTATTACAATTATAGTTATTGTATAGGTATTTTACACTTACTTTACATTACTCAGGTACCCATTTCCTTCATCATTCCAACCCCCATTACCATGTCTATCGAGGTGATCACTATCGATCAAAGAACTGTCACTTACTGAGTGGTTTCATTGCCCGGAGATGGCATCTACCTTTTCCATTCTCTGTGTTACATATTGCACGGCCATATCAGGCTCACTCTTGATATCCGGAAGAACAGTGTGTCTTATGTATTGAATGACTGGGATAGGTTCAAGGTGTGGACTGATGACGGTACAGGAGATAATTGTACTACACAGGAGCACTAGAAGAGTGAAATGCTTAAGCCCTTCACCTATGGTTCTGCATGTGAGTTGATGGCTGCCGCTGAATTGTTCGGTTGTCGCTTTCAAGTGTACCGAAATGGCCAAATATTTTACACCTTTTGACAATCGCCAATGCCTCTTAAACATCTTACATTCACAGGTGACGATTTCAGTAGTGGACACTTTGATGTTTATGAATGTTTAAACTCTCAAAAGCTGGATGTGAAGTTATCGATGAAACCGGTTGTAAGCTTACAACGCTTGACAGATGCCGAATGTCACTTCAACACAAGTCCTGCAAATACTGTCGTAATTGAAAAAACCATGAAACTCAAACCGATTATGACAGCAGCAATCCAGGCTATCAGATTTTAGACAAGATTACTGTTCACATGTCCAACTGTAAGTTGCATGCTCCAGAGTAAGCTCAGCGCACAGCTTGGTCATATTACAACCGGAGGGCCGAACTGACAACGTGGTATACAAAGAGATCCTTAACAAATAATTATTGCCATATTTTCCCTCAGTTTAAAAAGGTTAATAAAAATTTTAATGCAGTACTTCGCCGCTGCGAAGCGCGGGTATTTTGCTAGTATATATATATAAGAGATAGATAGATAGATATGACAACAACACTCATATCAATGACAAAACAATTACATTAACAATCAAGTTACGTTATTTTTTAAATTTTTCCTTTTCTTTTTCATAACTTCTTTAACACAGTACTTCTCCGCTGCGAAGCGCGGGTATTCTGCTAGTTCTAATATATTTGTTGAGGGGAGAGCCTCTTCCTCCCATCCTTCTTTTAAAATATCCAATATGCCCTTGGGTTGTCATCCACACAACAGTTCAAAAGGTGAGAAGCCCGTAGAGGCTTGTGGGACCTACCGATAGGCAAAAAGGACTAGGGAGAAGAGCTGATCCCAGTTCCTTCCATCCTCGCTGACCACCCTGCGATGCATTTGTTTGAGATACTGATTAACACTAGAATCCCTGAAGTCTAAAAAAAAACTCGTAATCCCGGGCCACCTTAAATTCCTTAGTACCTCTCCATTAGCGTCTTTTGTTTTGCAAATGTGTTGATCAGCATTGGCAGCAGGCAGCCTGCTATCCCATCCCCCCACCGTCGCAGCTCATCATACACAAAGTTCTCCCAGCTCAAGTCTGTTTATCTGGGTGTGAGGTGCCTTGAATTGAATAGGTTAAATAATGTATCATCATTTGGAACACATACATTTCATGTGTGTTCTGTGTCTGCAACGAACTGTGTAAATGTAGAATGACAGGAAATGCAAGGCAAGAAATGTTGAACACATAACTAGAACAAAAACAGTTTTCATGTTCTACTAATAATTGGCCAAATGCCTATGTGAAGTGTACAGTATTATGTGTGAAGACTGAAGTCTTTTACAAAAGACACATATAACAAAACAAGTGCGCTTTTTTCCAAGAATTCAACCAAAGTAAAAGAAATTGGGACAGGATACGACACACACACCCATATATATGTCTGCTTGGCTGGTATAGAGGTAAGAACTGCTGTCTCCAACTCGAGAGGTAGCATGTTAGATCCCAGTGCTTTCATGCATTAACTGCTATTTATTACTACTACTAGCAAAATACCCGCGCTTCGCAGCGGCGAAGTACTGCATTAAAATTTTTATTAAGAAGAAAATTAAACCTTTTTAAACTGAGGGAAAATATGCTAATAATTATTTGTTAAGGATCTTTTTGTATACCATGTTGTCAGTTCGGCCCTCCGGTTGTAACATGACCAAGCTGTGCGCTGAGCTTACTCTTGAGCATGCAACTTACAGTTGGCCATGTGAACAGTAATCTTGTCTCAAATCTGACAGCTTGGATTGCTGCTGTCATAATCGGTTTGAGTTTCATGGTTTGTTTCAATTACGACAGTATTTGCAGGATTTGTTGTGTTGAAGTGACATTCGGCATCTGTCAAGCGTTGTAAGCACACAACCGGTTTCATCGATAAAATCACATCCAGCTTTTGAGAGTTTAAACATTCATAAACATCAAAGTGTCCACTACTGAAATCGTCACCTGTGAATCTAAGATGTTTAAGAGGCATTGGCGGTTGTCGAAAGGTGTAAAATATTTGGCCATTTCGGTACACTTGAAAGCGACAACCAAACAAATCAGCGGCAGCCATCAACTCACATGCAGAACCATAGGTGAAGGGCTTAAGCATTTCACTCTTATAGTGCTCCTGTGTAGTATAATTATCTCCTGTACCGTCATCAGTCCACACCTTGAACCTGTCCCAGTCATTCAATACATAAGACACAATGTTCCTCCGGATATCAAGAGTGAGCCTGATATGGCCGTGCAATATGTAACAAAGAGAATGGAAAAGGTAGGTGCCATCTCTGAGCATGGAAACCACTCGGTAAGTGACAGTTCTTTGATCGATAGTGATCACCTCGATAGACATGGTAATGGGGGTTGGAATGATAAAGGAAATGGGTACCTGAGAAATGTAAAGTAAGTCTAAAATACCTATACAATAACTATAATTGTAATAAACAAACAATAAAACAGCGGAGAAGCAGTGGATTAAACAAAAAGGCTGTAGTTATCAGTAGGGAGACGTGAATCCCGTGGCGAAGCAAGGAAGGGAATGTAGAGATCGGAGCGACGGACGGTCTTATATAGGCAGGCAGCCAACAACGTGGGAGGCGTTGGGATGGGGGACCCAACACCACCTCACACGGTGACCGAGCTGCAGGCTATGGACGTATATATGTACGTAAGTAGGATTCAGTTAGCGTTGGGAACCCGTGTACCAAATTTCTTGAAGATGGGCCCATAAGTAACAAAGACTGTTGAAAAGTTCAATATGGCAGCCGACAGTGGCATCATATCACCAAAATAAGTACGTACATTGGTTTCGGTTAGTGCAGGGAAGCCGCCTACCAAATTTCGAGAAGATGGGGCCATAAATAAGAAAGTTCAACATGGCGGACGTTGTTGACCGTTATGACCGTTACATGTAGATTTTCGAAATGAAACCTGATTAACTTTTGTAAGTAAGCTGTTTGGAATTAGCCTGTCAAATTATAGCCTTCTACCTACACGGGAAGTTGGAGAATTAGTGACGTTGGACAGTTCAATATGGCGGCTGACAGTGGCATCATACCACCAAAATAAGTATGTACATTGGTTTCAGTTAGCTCAGGGAAGCCACCTACCAAATTTCGTGAAGATGGGGCCGTAAATAAGAAAGTTCAACATGGCGGACGTTGTTGACCGTTATGACCGTTACGCGTAGAATTTCGAAATGAAACCTACTAAACTTTTGTAAGTAAGCTGTAAGGAATGAGCCTGTCAAATTTCAGCCTTCTATCTACACGGGAAGTTGGAGAATTAGTGACGTTGGAAAGTTCAATATGGCGGCCGACAGTGGCATCATACCACCGAAATAAGTACCAAATTTCAGCCTTCTACCTACACGGGAAGTTGGAGAATTACTGACGTTTGGAAAATTCAATATGGCGGCCGACAGTGGCGTCATACCACCGAAATAAGTACGTACATCGGTTTTGGTTAGCGCAGGGAAGCCACCTACCAAATTTCGTGAAGATGAGGTCAGCCTTCTACCTACATGGGAAGTTGGAAAATTGGTGACGTTGGAAAGTTCAATATGGCGGCGGACAGTGGCATCATACCATCGAAATAAGTAAGTACATCGGTTTCGGTTAGCGCAGGGAAGCCGCCTACCAAATTTCGTGAAGATGGGGCCATAAATAAGAAAGTTCAACATGGCGGACGTTGTCGACCGTTATGACCGTTACGTGTAGAATTTCGAAATGAAACCTGTTTAACTTTTGTAAGTAAGCTGTAAGGAATAAGCCTGCCAAATTTCAGCTTTCTACCTACATGGGAAGTTGGAGAATTAATGATGAGTCAGTGAGTGAGTGAGTGAGTGAGTGAGTCAGTCAGTCAGTCAGTGAGGGCTTTGCCTTTTATTAGTATAGACTAGCAGAATACCCGCGCTTCGCAGCGGAGAAGTAGTGTGTTAAAGAAGGTATGAAAAAGAAAAGGAAAAATTTAAAAAATAACGTAACATGATTGTTAATGTAATTGTTTTGTCATTGATATGAGTGTTGTTCCCATATCTACAGGTATATATATATATATATATATATATATATATATATATAT
>JANRMT010062831.1:39173114-39245259 GCA_026402145.1 Polypterus bichir lapradei | reverse complement strand
AATAGGTGATCTGTCTTTCTGCGTTAACCGCATGCGTTTTCATACGTCTCAAACTAAGGGGATGCGAGGTTAAAATAAATCGAGAAGCGCGCGTACATACTTAGTGCATCCCCTCTCGGGAATCGAACCTCGGACGTGGGCGCTACAGGCGAATGTTTTACTATTGCGCCACGGCGTGTGGTTTATCTATTTGAGCGTAGCAGTGTAATTCGGTTTTTGTTCAGCACTCTTTGGAACTGTTGCTTTTTGTCTGCGCACTGCGTCAGTTCACGTGAGCTGCTGAATATGGTTTTATATGTCACTCGCTCACTTCTAATTGTTTCGCTGCCTTCTTAATTATATAATGCATGTTTTCTAAAGCGCGTTTTGTAGCTCTTCCTGGCTTTCTACGTAATGCGTGATTACGTGAGAGGCGTGATGATGTCATACGAAACTCCACCCCTCAAGCTGAACTCCATTACAGTAAATGGAGAAAAATAGCTTCTAGTTATGACCATTATGCGTAGAATTTCGAAATGAAACCTGCCCAACTTTTGTAAGTAAGCTGTAAGGAATGAGCCTGCCAAATTTCAGCCTTCTACCCACACGGGAAGTTGGAGAATTAGTGATGAGTGAGTGAGTGAGTGAGTGAGGGCTTTGCCTTTTATTAGTATAGACTAGCAAAATACCCGCGCTTCGCAGCGGTGAAGTACTGCCTTAAAATTTTTATTAAGAAGAAAATTAAACCTTTTTAAACTGAGGGAAAATATACCAATAATTATTTGTTAAAGATCTCTTTGTATGCCACGTTGTCAGTTCGGCCCTCCAGTTGTAATATGACCAAGCTGTAGCTGTGCACTGAGCTTACTCTTGAGCATGCAACGTACAGTTGGCCATGTGAACAGTAATCTTGTTTCAAATCTCACAGCTTGGATTGCTGCTGTCATAATCGGTTTGAGTTTCATGGTTTGTTTCAGTTACGACAGTATTTGTAGGACTTGTGTTGAAGAGACATTCGGCATCTGTCAAGCGTTGTAAGTATACAACCAGTTTCATTGATAACTTCACATCCAGCTTTTGAGAGTTTAAACATTTCTAAACATCAAAGTGTCCACTACTGAAATCGTCACCTGTGAAGCTAAGATGTTTAAGAGGCATTGGCGGTTGACCAAAGGTGTAAAATATTTGGCCATTTCGGTACACTTAAGAATTTCACTCTTCTAGTGCTCCTGTGTAGTATAATTTATCTCCTGTACCGTCATCAGTCCACACCTTGAACCTGTCCCAGTCATTCAATACATAAGACACAATGTTCCTCCGGATATCAAAAGTGAGCCTGATATGGCTGTGCAATATGTAACAAAGAGAATGGAAAGGCAGGTGCCATCTCCGGGCATGGAAACCACTTGGTAAGTGACAGTTCTTTGATCGATGGCGATTACCTCGATAGACATGTTAATGGGGGTACGGTTGGAATGATAAAGGAAATGGGTACCTGAACAATGTAAAGTAAGTCTAAAATACCTATACAATAACTATAATCGTAATAAATGAACAATAAAACAGCGGAGAAGCCGTGGATTAAATAAAAAGGCTGTAGTTATCAGCAGGGAGACGTGAATACCGTGGTGAAGCAAGTAAGGGAATGTAGAGACTGGAGCGACAGACGGCCTTATATAGGCAGGCAGCCAACAACGTGGGAGGCGTTGGGATGGGGGACCCAACGCCGCCTCACACGGTGACCGAGCTGCAGGCTACGGACGTATATATGTACGTAAGTAGGATTCTGTTAGCGTTGGGAACCCGCGTACCAAATTTCTTGAAGATGGGCCCATAAGTAACAAAGACCGTTGAAAAGTTCAATATGGCAGCCGACAGTGGCATCATATCACCGAAATAAGTACCAAATTTCAGCCTTCTACCTATGAATAAGAAAGTTCAACATGGCGGACGTTGTTGACCGTTACGCGTAGAATTTTGAAATGAAACCTGCTTAACTTTTGTAAGTAAGCTGTAAGGAATGAGCCTGCCAAATTTCAGCCTTCTACCTACACGGGAAGTTGGAGAATTAGTGACGTTGGAAACTTCAATATGGCGGCCGACAGTGGCATCATACCACTGAAATAAGTACGTACATCGGTTTTGGTTAGCGCAGGGAAGCCACCTACCAAATTTCGTGAAGATGGGGCCATAAATAAGAAAGTTCAACATGGCGGACATTGTGAAAATTTGTGACATTGGAAAGTTCAATATGGCGGCCGACGGTGGCGTCATACCATCGAAATAAGTACATACATCGGTTTCGGTTAGCGCAGGGAATCCGCCTACCAAATTTCGTGAAGATGGGGCCATAAATAAGAAAATTCAACATGGCGGACGTTGTCGACCGTTATCGACCGTTACGACCGTTACGTGTAGAATTTCGAAATGAAACCTGTTTAACTTTTTTAAGTAAGCTGTAAGGAATGAGCCTGCCAAATTTCAGCCTTCTACCTACACGGGAAGTTGGAGAATTAGTGACGTTGGAAAGTTCAATATGGCGGCTGACAGTGGTGTCATACCACCGAAATAAGTATGTAGATTGGTTTCGGTTAGCGCAGGGAAGCCGCCTACCAAATTTCGTGAAGTTGGGGCCATGAATAAGAAAGTTCAAAATGGCGGACATTGTTGACCGTTATGACCGTTACGCATAGAATTTCGAAATGAAACCTGCTTAACTTTTGTAAGTAAGGTGTAAGGAATGAGCCAGCCAAATTTCAGCCTTCTACCTACACGGGAAGTTGGAGAATTAGTGATGTTTGGAAAATTCAATATGGCGGCCGACAGTGGCGTCATACCACCGAAATAAGTACGTACATCGATTTTGGTTAGCGCAGGGAAGCCACCTACCAAATTTCGTGAAGATGGGGTCAGCCTTCTACCTACACGGGAAGTTGGAAAATTAGTGACGTTGGAAAGTTCAAAATGGCGGCCGACAATGGCGTCATACCATCGAAATAAGTACATACATCGGTTTTGGTTAGCGCAGGGAAGCCGCCTACCAAATTTCGTGAAGATGGTGCCATAAATAAGAAAGTTCAACATGGCGGACGTTGTCGACCGTTATCGACCGTTATGACCGTTACGTGTAGAATTTCGAAATGAAACCTGCTTAACTTTTGTAAGTGAGCTGTAAGGAATAAGCCTGCCAAATTTCAGCCTTCTACCTACACGGGAAGTTGGAGAATTAGTGATGAGTCAGTCAGTCAGTCAGTCAGTCAGTCAGTCAGTCAGTCAGTCAGTCAGTGAGTGAGTGAGTGAGTGAGTGAGTGAGTGAGGGCTTTGCCTTTTATTAGTATAGATTATACTACCCGATATAAAAGGTCACTTTCTAAGACAAAGTGAGGACCCTGTGTTATGGGCTGATGGGTGCGTTGGCCATTGACAAGAATCACTGCATTCTTTGCGAATTTAAGGGAATTGTCATACCATTGTTCCCTTTTAAATCAAGCTGGTTTCTCCCTAAACTGATAATGTAACTGAGAGTGAGGGTCAGTACCAACCTGAAGGGGTCTATGACTAGGCCCAAAACAGGTTTAGGAGTGGAAAGTGTTAAACCGCTTTTACCTTAAGACCAGTCCCACCCCAGAATTTCTGGGAACAGTGGATTTGGAATGACCGCTACAGCTATATTTTTTAGCGATCCTTTGTAACTGATGAAACAGGTGGCTGACCTATACCAGCGGTTTTTCCCGTGGACGGAAGTTAGACTGGTCTTAACTCTTAGCCACTGTTGTGGTAACAGATATCAGCGATCCACAATGGAAATGTGGAATCAGCAGATGGTTCATAAGAACACCATTCCTTCTCTCTCCATCTGCATTCCCCGTTGTCACCAGGCAGACAGTGCGCCCACGAATCTGGGGACTTTGGTGCTTGCTCCAAATGGTGACTTGTGGTCCTGTGCTTCGTCTGGGTTTGACTAAGGTGTGGTTTTGCCTTTCCAGCCGGTGAGGCTGCCCTAATAGTTTCAACAAGCTTCATAAGCTTGAGCATGTTTGAATATCTTCGTCCCCAGATTGGCTGGGTGAGATGTTCCGGGAAGACTGTTTATAAATAAGTAGCAGGCAACCTACTGCACTATCTGGCGGGACTTATTTTCGTCTGGCCTTATCCAGTGTCCCTACTTAGCCCATAATCAAACTTACATTGTTTTACTTTATTCACCTGCTGGTCTGTGGCAACCCCACTTTTAGCCAAGGGCTTTGCCTTGGTGGGGAGGGTGGCATTCTACTTTGAGAGAGCATAATAAGCTGCATTTGCCACCCCCATCTGGACCAGCCCAATCCTGTTGGCCCACCCTGCACATTCCCTGTGGCACCTGTGATATCTAATTTGCCCAGTTATGTGTAGTGGGGATGGAGCTTGCACCCGGTCTTTCTGAATTGTGGGACCCTTCCCACCTGGAAACTTGGGTACATTACTTTCCCATCTGGATGTTAGTAGATGTTAAAAAACGGCCATCAACATCACACACACAAGTCCACATTACAATGACAAATGCCTTCGAGAGAAGACCGATGGTTTACCTTGTCCACTGTTACTGCACATTTGGATATCAGCTATGGGTCCGCACATGCCATAGTGTAGACAGTTGATTTGGGGTGCAATAAAGCTTGCATAAGATAGGTACCTAAATAGCTTACTGAACTATACAAGCCAACATCCTTATGTGAATTTCAGCTGGTGTCACTCCTTCTGCCCAAAGAAATCTCACTAAGGGGCATTTTTCAACAATTGTGCATTCTTTCAACACAGTGCTGCGCTGTGCCTATTTGAACTACCCATAAGTCATTGCAAACATGTTGTATTGCACCAGCTTCTTTCTGTTGCAGTTACATGTAATTTTCAAATTACTTTTATGTTTTGATTTACCTTTCTTTTTTATTGCTGAGAAAGTACTTTTCTGTTAATTTTGTTGTAATGGGTTTTGTCAGTCAATCTTTTCCTAAGATGCATAGTCCTGAACAGGGTCACAGGGAGTGCTGGAGCCTGTCACAGCTAGCACAGGGCGTAAGACAGGAACAAGTTCTGGACCTGGCGGCTGTCCATTGCAGGGTGAACACATTCAACCTAACCACACACTATATCCAATTTAGTATCAACAAACCATCTAACCTCATGTCTTTAGACAATGTGAGGAAACCAGAGCACCCAGAGAAAACCCACAGAGATATGGAGAGAACATGCAAACACCATGCAGGGAGGACCCGGGATGTGGATCCTGGTCTCCTTACTGCGAGGCAGCAGCACTACTACTTCACCACAGTGCCGCCATAATGGATTTTGTGATAAATGTAATGTTTTATTTGTATTTTAATAGGAACATGAGAATAAAAATTTTGAAGCTTTAATTGATAAAGAACTAGCAGAGGAGGGAGCAGATCATTCAGGAAAATTGAAAAAAAATAAAGATTTTGATAGTGAAGACACAAGAAATGGAGGCCAAGAACCACCTCCTGAAATTGAGGGTTCCTTTCTGAGGGGAGAGAAAGATACTGCACATTCTGATGAAGAAGCAAAGAAATATATTACAGAGAAGATTGAGCAAGCCAATCGGCAGCTTGAAGATGAAGGACCAGCTGATGAAAATCGTGAGCGACGCCTAAAATTCAAGGACAATTTAGTCGACTTAGTTGCTCCACCAGCAGATTATGTTGAAGGTGTTGAAAATGAAGGGGACAGAGTCACAGGGCAAATGTCAGAGTTACAAATATCTGCAGGATCCCCACAGAGAAGCAAAGATGGTCAATCGAAAGACAGCAAAGTGCTTATTGAAAAAGATGGGAAGTTTGACCTGGTGAGCCTCAATGACATTGAAAGCCAGGGCCTACTTCCCCCAATACCTGGTGCCTCAAGTGAAGGTGAACAAAAACAAATGTCTCCAAGGCCCTTGCCAGATGGTAGTGGTGTTGATTGGTGCCCAGTGCATGGAAGAAGAGTAGATTCTGATGCTTATTCTCCCAAACCACCTTCATTTCCTCCCAGTGGTCGACCTAGTTCAGCTCACAATATCCAAGGGACCACTTGGAAAAGACCATCAACTCGAAGGGCGCATTCTGCGCAAAGTACCTTTGCATTAACTCCTGAGCAAAAAGAACACCAGAAACAACTTGAACAAAGGAGGGAAAGGCTCAGAAAAGAGGTAAGTGATACTGCCATGAAATTATAATCTTTAGTTCTTAATTTTATTCCCCGTCCCAATAATGGGTTGAGCATATTATTTGTAGCTGAATTTGTTTCATAAAGGTGATTCAGATGTGTTTTAAGTTTGGGAAAATGTGATATAGCAATGAAATTGGAAAATTCTCCGTTTTCACTCTTCACCTGAGATAATGATTTGAGAACATTATTTGTGGCAGAACAAATGATATGGGGGTGATTCAGAAGAGTGTTTTAAGTTTGGGAGAAGATGATAGAGCAATGTATATTTTTGATATTGCGTTTACTTAAAAACATGGAAATAACTTCAGGATTATATACAATACAGACTAACATTTCTGCTCATTTTTGTTTGGAATTAATCCAGCCTTTTTCTTAAGACATCACTGAAAATTTGAAATTAATCTTTATTTTATTAAACAAATCTCACTGTATGTACTGTAGAAAATTATGCTCTCTTAAGACGGGGCTGAAGCCATACCACTGTTTTAGTTCAGGTCCTGCAGTTCCACCGACAGTAGAAGGAGGGCTGTTAATAAACCTTCAAGTAAAAATGTGTTTAAATTAATTTGTTTTTAATCCTGACTGTACTTCCAGGGAGGCAGAGTTAAGAAATAGTAGACTGCTATATATTCTCTTTGTACTGACCACGGAACAGAAGGAGAAACAGTATTAACTGACTGGTTGGAGAACCATATGTGGCTGCCAGCACATGCAACTAAAGGATAAAATACAGTTGTGTTCTAAAATTGTGAGGAAATAGGCATTTAAATTAAAAATGTTATTTACTGAAAAACTGATTCAAACTTGGGAAGGCTCTGTTATTTGTATTAAGTAGATGAATAGATAGATCTATGAATGATTCAGACTCATTTTCTTTGTTCCAAAAAAGACAGACAGTTGACATTTTTACTATGGTAGTGTGCCATACATAGCAACTGCCTTCTGATGTTGCAGTCTTTGAAATTGGACAAGAAAAATATTTTTCAAATTATTGGAGTCTAGTACTATTTGTATGTGTAAATCTATTTTTGTTATTGTACTTTAAATAAGACTCACTTATTGATGATTCTTGTTATTGTACTTTAAATAAGACTCAATTATTGATGATTTTATCTTGTAAAAAATGTTGTACATACAGTAACATCACCCAAGTTTTAAATCCATTTACCTTAAAAACTCAATGTTTAACACCATACATCCATCCATTCACTTTCCTGGTCAGCGACATGGAAAGCTAGAGCCTATCCTAAGAAGCAAGTAGCCCAAGATAGGATGGGGGTCTACTGAAAGGTATAGTCATGCACACAGTGAAAGGCAACAATGATTGTTCCAATTTTTGTTACATGTCTAGATTCAACCATTTGTTCAAAGTCCCAGAATATAATGTTGCTTATTTCTGAGTTTTGTGAGTTCAGGTGCAGATAACTGGAAGGCTTTTAAAGGCTTTTCTGTAAATTAGTTTATGTGATCCAATTATTTTTCATTTAGTTGTTTTATACAAACAATAAACTAAAGTATTTTAAATAATTATTCTCAAAGTACATTGTGTTTATATTTAGTCAATTAACTGCATTTAAAGTATATTTTATATTCTAACCTCAACATGGTTCTTAAACATTTTCTCTGCCTTCTAGAGTTTATATTTAAATTGCAATCATTTCAATTTTATCTTGAATAGCTTACATTTCTATTAGAGTATTTGTCAATCCAACTAATAATTTAAATGTATGAGTAACTGGATATCCTGGCATAGAGTATTCAAATCAAAAATGATTCATCTCATAGTAAGTAAGAAAAATGTTGTGTTGTCTATGTTGCTTGGAGGGCTACAAATTGTAACTTGCATCAACAAATATTTCATAGCTTGGGGGCCACTTCTGACTATGCAGTGCAACTAGTCTTTAAATTAAATTAGATTTTAATCATACAGTATATTCCTAAATTAAATTTGCTTTTATTTTTTAATAACCACATCCATTTTATTAAGCAGTAAGGAAAACTAAATAATTGCTTTTAGAGCCTTACAAATCTCAGTATAGATGAGTAGATATAGATGTGTAGCAGACAGAGCTTTTGTATCCTGGATATAAATGCACATTTCACAAAAGAGGACCCCACATATTGAACAGATGGCAGTGGACTGATGCCAACTGTCACCTCAGTTGCACAGCTATGTACTGAATTGGAACAGTTTTCAAGTTTGATATGTTTTCACAGTTTGCCTTTTCTGTGTTGGTACATCTGCCCAACAGCATAATAACAGCTGCTATTGCATAAGTAATGGAAATTAGAAAACATTTATCACCAATCCAATAAATTGGTCTAATTAAAGAGAATGTTCAGCAATTAAGGGCTTGAGTAAAAGCAAAACCAGAAAAAAACAGTATCTGGAGATTGGTTGCCAGCTTACATTTTGCAGTCTGTCCTTGGTCAATAATGTACCTTTGCCTATTAAATGTATCGGTTTTATTTGATTTATTTAAAAAAAACCTTTTGATTCTGATTCTTTTAGGAAGAAGCTAGAAAAAAGGAAGAAGAAGAGATTAAAAGGCAACAAAATGAAATTGCCTTCAAAGCATGGCTAGCAAGAAAGAGAAACATGCTGCAGGAGGAACGGCGAATACAGATGGCCAAGGAAATAGAAAGGATAAACAACACGGTAAACAAAGACATTTTATCTGTCACTCAAAACTGTTCTTTTCCTGTAATCCTCTAAGTACAACAGTAGCTCATAGCGTTACTATCCACCACCTTATGTTTTGTTAATGAATGTGATTTTTCACTAAAAAAATTCAGAACAAATGAAGGCAGATGAAATGCTTAATTGCAGTTTTTCAATTGCATGATATTTACAAAAACCTTTATATTGTTCAAAGCCAGTTATGGATATTAAAGCACTTTTTGTACATTTACTTCACAATTTTTGTTTATTTTCAAAAACATTTAAAGTAATTGTAGTGGCTAATGTAAGTATTGGTACAAGTTGAACTAGTTCACTAAATATTACTTTGTGTTGCAATACAAAGTCATGTCTTATTTTAGATTTTTTGACACTGCTCAATGAAACAATGTAATAGATCTTTCTAACTTATAATTAAAAAAAAAACATTAAATTGTTCATTCCTTATATATATTTGAATTGCATGCTATAAAGAATGCATTGAAGGTATTAAATTTGAGTTATGATTAAAAAAGTCTGTTATGAGAAGTCTCAAATTGGTTTGCATAGTTTGTAACAAAAAATATACATATTGTGAGGGTAAAGGAACATTCAGAGCAGCTCTTAGATAACATCATTGAACCCACCAAGCCATGAGAAAGGTATACAACATTTTTAAGACAATAATAAATAATAAATGCAATAGCTAATATAATAATGAGTAAGTTTAATAAAAAGAAATTTTAAATGTATCACAAAAATTTGAATCTGTGTCAACCAGGATCCATCAATACATTTTCTAAATCGCTTCATCCTGAGTAGGATCATGGGAAAGCTTAAGCCTATTTCAGCAAGCTGAGGGCACAAGGCAGGAATAATCCCTGGACAAGGACCTGTCCATTGAAGAGTGAACATACACTTACACATCACATGCACACACTAGGGCCAATTTAGGATTGCTAATTCACCTAACCTGCATGTGTTTTACCATGGGAGGAGACCAGAAGACATGGAGAAAATTCAGATATTCTCCAAAACTGGTTGGAAAGAACACTTATGAGGGAAGTCACCAAGAGACCCAAGTTGCTCTAAAGAAACCTACAACTGAGATGGCATAATCTATGAAACCAGTATTTATCTAGGTGCTTAACAGATCTTAGCCTTATGTGAAAGAGGCATATTGAAAACCTTTGTTAAAAAATATAATCACATACCAACTGTTTTTTCCATAAGCCATGTAGAACATAGCGTGACCAAGCAGAAGGTAACTGATTTATCTGAATGAACCATAATGAACTTTTTTGGATTTAATGATAAAAGAATGTACTTACTGCAAATATACCAATACACATCATCCAGAGACCACCGTACTTACTGTGAAACGTTATGGATGGACTATTCAGATGTCAGTTTTTGTCAGGGTGTGTAGGACTTGTGAAGATATATTATACTAGCAAAAAGATATTAATTGAATGTTTTAAGTATAAAAAATACATTTAATTAAAAAGTGGAAATAATCATAATTTTTATTGTGTATTGTTAAACTCCAGTTATAGTATGTTGTTTCTGTCCAAAAGAAACAATAAAGGTATAGAACTGAAGTGGTGGAATTCTGAGCAAGCTAACTTCAAAGTGGATTGGTAATTTATTTTACTTTGTTTTATTTATTTTTCTTGTCTCCCTGTAATCATGATTTAAACTGATGCCGAGTTTGTATATGAGTGTGTATTTTAATGGTCATGTGTTTACACATTAGTGTGCATTTTCTGTTTGTTTTCACTGATGTGAATCCTTAAGTGCATATAAAAACCAGACAAACAAATTAGCATTTAAAAAGAAAACATTTGTTCCATTTAGCTTTTTAGGACAACTAATGCTGCCTTCCATTTGCCTTGGAAGTAAGATGTCAGAACTGGGAATGACATCACACCCAAGTTGACTGTGTTCTAGTAAAAACATTTGGAAAACCAATATGGGTGCCTACCATAAAAGCATACTTGCACTTACTTCTTCAGAATACAAACAACTACTGAACAACTCATTATGCAGTATTTTGCACATCCAAAAACTGTAGCAACATGTCCACACATAGAAGTTGGACAGTACCAGTGTGTGCAACTGATTTAATGAGAGACAAATAGAAGTACTAATAAATGGTATAATAGTACAGTTTTCACTTACTTTTGAGGCAAAGTGCGGTAATCTTGGATTTTGAGGTCAAGGTTAGTGAGGCTCACCTGACTTTCTGAGTACAAAATCTGATTTGTAGGGGTATTCCAGTTGAAACTTCCGACAGTTCAAATGGAACACAGCATAATACTGTAGTTAAGTAGGTCCAGCATATCACTTCTTAAAAAAACATGAGGGCCCAACAAACTTTGACTTCACTTGTTATGAGCAGCTGCTTCCCGGTTTCTACCCTTACTGTATTTTCAGTTCCTTTAGCACTTTTGGTATAGCAGCTCGACTTTTTAAGATTATTGTTTTTTCTTCTTGTATCAGTGAAGATGTACAAAGAATCGTTTCTTTGCCATTGATATCATCTGACTTGCACTTTTGCCTTTTTTCATTTACAACCTTGAATCTTTATCATCCTGTAGCAGGAAATGCCAGATCCACAGGAAGCTTATAAACATTGGCTGATGAAGAAAAATCAACAGCAGTCAAAGGAGCGGCAGATTGAAGATATTAGAAGGCAAGAAGAAGAAAATGCTATGTATATTCATGGAAGAGAAGAGTGTGAAAGAGCATTTAAAGTGTAAGTTAAGGGAATAAATTTGCAGCATATGTCTCATCAGTTTTTGAATCATTTTCCTATAAGCTCCTCAAGGGTGGAGGAGGAATCTTGTTGAAAATGCAAAATGACACTCATAATATATCTGATAGCACGCTTCCCTATTCCATACGACCATGGCTTGCCAATAGGATTTTTATCCTGAAGTACTGTACAGTACATATAAACTTTCTGAAATACTGTGGTGCATGTTTTATCAAGTAATTCAATTTATGAAACATAAATGAAGGTTTATGGTGAAAGCCTTATATGGTAAACAGTATGGTAAAACAATATGGTTTGGTTCCCATTGCATTTATTATCATTCAGTATGGAAAATGCATTAACATATTCATGATTTTCAGAGAAAACAAGCAATGTGATATTTAGTTTTAACAAAATTTATGCTTTACTGTGTTCACAGATGGCTTAAAAGGAAGAAAGCAGAAAAGAGATTGGAGAGGCAAACAGTGAAAGACCGCTCCAGAAGGCTTCTTACTGAGGCCAGGAGAGCAAAGAGAATGCGAGATTTGTTCTACACTATCAGCGAAGCAAAATTGTTTAAATTTGTAAACCAGAATGGCTATAAGTATTAAAAAAAACTATGTGATTTCCAGTTGAATATATAAGTGATGGATAAAAAATAATCCACTGTATCAGCCTAGCCAAACAAAAATTAAACTTTAATCAGAGAAAGCTGAAATACAAACTGATTTGTACTGTATTTCAATGATAATGGAAGTATTGCATAAAGATTTTTAATCAACAATCATAATAATACAAGAAAGCAAATTATATTCTCACAACTCTGTTTCTTATTTGTATCCTTCCAAGATTATACATAAGAGGTAAGCAAGAATGAAAGTATCAACTTAGGAACTCCTGTTTGTAACCAGCTTGGGAGAAATCACATCTATTTTATGTATCTTAGTGTTACAATCTGAATATCTTTACTTAGTGAACAAAATTGTCATCCAGAGTTTAATAATAGAGCATTCAGTATTTGTGACGTAAGTAATGCAGGTAGCACTTTTAATTGACTAAATGACACAGCACATATTCCATATTTGGAGTATTAATTGACCATTAGAGTTATTAATATGTTGCCACACATTTGTTAACACATTAAATACATCTTTAGTTTATTTTAAGGGAGATTTCATTAGGGACATGTTACAACACATCAGACATTCAGTCATGAGAATCTCATTCTGTTATGATCTTCTGTACAATCCTTCACATTCCTTATCTTCTAATTATAATAATCATGTGGGCTGATCAGACATCACAACTGGGCAAGAGCTCTTTCATTTAAACTAGAGGTGAATCACTCCTTCCACATTCAATCTTGATTTGACCAATAGGTAGTTTCTCCAAACTATTGAATCAATAATCTGTCATGTGGGTAATAACATGGACTTACATATTACAATGCTAATTTCCAAGAAAGTAATTTGTGTTTAATTTGACATTTGATTACTGTCCTATCTGAAAGGCTATTGCTATTTAAAAAGGGAAAAAGTATTGCGTTTTGTCACCTTCATCTCTCATGTTGTGCACCTTCCACTGCAGTGCAAAACAAAGAGTATCACACAGCAGTTTTGGGTCACTAGTTTTATTTCTTAATATTGTGAAGTTAGCAATATGACTTAGGTTTACTGTGTTAAGATTTACCCTTTGAGCAGTTTAATCAAGTGCAGTTACAGAAGCAGGTCCTGTTTATTTGTATTGCATTGTCTTGTTGATGATTTGCAGAATTTGCACTAAAATATATTTACCTAGACTTACACATCAATGTTTTCGGATTACCAAAAATGTCAAATTAACCAATTTTTATTAATATGCTAATATAGCTATGAAAATAATTCAGATCACAATGGGGATAGAAATTCTTATTTCAGACATTAATGTTATCATTAAGAGATTTGAGGTGCATTAATACATTCATATGATCCATAAGGCTGGTTTCTGTCTTGAATTCAGTGCTGTAGGGGCAGGCTGCAGAACCCAGCAACCCTGAATTAAAATTAGCATTTTTGAGGAGACTGTGTTAAATATCTGACATTTTTGAAGAATGTTTGAAATGTAGTACAGGGCCAGTGCCTTCAGATAAGCATGCATCTGAAATAAAATATAAAGCATCTTGTATGAACTAACAGATAATGTCATAGATGAAGAGAAACTATGACCACTGTGACACATTGAGAAGTTGAAGTATAAAATGCACGATTCACTTTTTTTATTCAGATAAATAAAATATATATATGGAACAATTTTAATAATGCATGTGAGTGCTTTTCCTTTTTATTTTGTCTTGTGGACGTGAAGATTATTTTTCATTTCTCTTGCAGGACTGCACCATTGTATTACCAACTGAAAGTTCTTGGAATCATCAGGATGATATTTACAGTTTCTGGCTTATGTTTACAGGTGTTGGTGCATCAAGTGTGTTGACCCTTCACAAAGCTAGGAATTTGGGTTTGTGTGTATGCCATGAGCTTCTTCTAGTAAGTTTATCTGTTGTGTTTGAGTGTCAACTGGCTTTTCAAAGGAGACTGGTTTTTAGTCCAGAGGTTTCCCGTTACCTTGATTGGTTATGCTAAAGACTTTTCTGGTGTGTGTGTTCTATAATGGGCATGTCTGTTATCCAGGATTGTTTTCCAACTTTATACTATTTCTGTTAGGATAATTTCTGCTGTCAATCTGAACAGGAAAAGAGGGAGCAAATGTGTGGTGGTGCGATAAGGAGGTAGCCTGTGTAGGGTCAGTTCCTGCCTTGTAACTGATGATGCCAAATTAGGGTATGACTCCCTTGCCACCCTGTCATGAGAAAAAACAGCTAGGAAAACAGCAACTGCACAAGTAAATCTCTTCCCTCAACATTTTGGAGTAATTGGTATACTATGATTATGCATCATTGGGGAGATAAAGATGACTTTAGCTCTGCTTTTTTAAAATGACATTTCAGCAGTTCACTGGTACACTTGCTTTTCATTGGAGCTCACTGAAGGATTTCCTCTTCTCTTTCTGCCATCAAAATCAGGTTTAATGTTGCAATTATTACAGTTATCCAATTTTTTGAAAAGCACAAGTGACTATATACTTAATACTATTAATGTTCATTTTTTGTGTGTGATTTATCCAATTCAGGAACACAGAGACCTGGAATCTAGCCTGGCAGCAACATGTAACATTTTAAATATTGTCCGTTTTACTGTTCATTCATTCAGTTAGCAGAAACTATTGTTGGGATTAAGGGATTATAGGGTTAAATCATTTAATTTGAAATTCTTTTCTATTAAAAAACTGACTGCTGTAGTTTTGGCACAGGTAGATTGCTTGTAGGAAAAAGAGCCTTTTATTGAATAGCAATCAATATCAAAGATTCACAAAACGTTTCAGTGCTACTAACCTCATTAGAAAAAAAATCTGAATCAAATTAAGTAGTTTAAAAATTAGGCAGTATATGAATAGAGGTGTAAATCCATTTCAGGTAAAAATAAAATCAGTATTGTTAGGCATATGATGAAATACCAGAGTTGTTTTGCTAAATGCAGAATAGAATAACTGAGTTGCTTAAGCAAGCCATGCCACATTTATTCATGAGCCAGAATTACTGCACATTGCCAAAAATTAAAACTGAAAAGTTTTAACACTGGAAACTTTTAATCCTGTGCTAAGAACTACAGAATCCTTATAGATACCGGACACTGTAAGAGCCTGAGATTTATATGATGATTTGGGGTTCATTTATTGTAGAAAAAAATCACTTTTACAAAGCAAACAATTTGCTTTCAGCATGGTAGGCTCATAATCCTACAAGTGGAAATATTACGATAGCTGAAGATGGAGATGGAGATGAGCACCTTGAAGCCAATTAACTTGACATATAAGCATAGTCGCACATACAAAGATGCAGCATCAAAGTGTATACATAGCATACCATATTCTAACCCTCTTAGTCATGAGTAGAGTTGTAGCAGGAAAGTGTGTACATTTAAGCCCTTTACGAGTAATTTTTATATCCATATTGGCCTAAAATAATTTGAACTATGAGTTGTTCTTGTAATTATTAGATGTGCAACTTAGTTTAATGTGAATACAATGCTTCCTTATAGATCTGAAAATCAAATCTGATCCATTTTCTACACCTGCTTTTATTGATTATTAGGCAGCGTATTAGACATGTGTGCTAAATAGTTTTACTAAACCTTTTCAGTAGCTTTCCTCTACGCATCTATAGTTTTTTTTTTTTGGGAAAAAAAAGGTGGTAATAAATCTTCTTGCTTATGAAGGGGAGACCTGAAAACCATGTAACCATTATCTGTACTTTAGAATATGTAATTTAATCCATGTTACTTTATGGAAACCAGAACAGTTTGCATTCTGGCTGGGTTTTAGCAGTAAGCTAAGCACAACAAAATTCTTGTACTTGGTGTACTTAGTTAAAATCTGCCCAAACATCACACCAACAGATGTATCCCTGTACTTCAGAGTAATAGATTAGATAAGTTAGGGCGGAATTTATATTTTCATTCCCAGCACAATTTCCTTCTTTGTACACACTTTATTATGACATGTTATTTACATATACAGTACATTTTACATAGAAAGGAAAGTGTAACAAGCCAGCTGTTATTGACATCTACTACTTAGAATGTTTATCTGACCTTACAATGCATATTTAAATTATTTCATTTTCAGAAAAATATCTGATATTTGCATTTTACCTTCATAGGTAAAAATTCCCATGTTCCTTTTTTATTGAGAGTAAAAGACTATTCTGTTAGTTGCCTCTTTTAAAAATCAGTGACCAGTTTTCACTGTTAATTAACTTTTTCCCCATCTCTTTAATAGCCCTGTTAGAAGAGTTCAGCCCTCTGAATTGATTCCTTTCTTCATTAAATGCCAGCCAAGCAGAAATGAGATGTGAAACGAGCTAACAGATGACCAGCTAAACTGGGGCTTCAAACTCCAACCACTTTCTTAATGAGAAGCCAATTCTTGCTGTTAATTAAACCCGTTAATTAATTCCATGGCTTGTTGCTGCTCTTATTCTGCCACATTTTGAAAACTGTTGTTTTTCTGTTCTTTCTAAGAGCACCGTCAAAATGTTTTGGTGACCTGAGAGATCAAGCTTATCAAGACCTTCACCTCTCTTTAATTTCAGATATTGTATGATGGACACAGGGGAGCTGGTCATGTGGTGGCTTGTTTTGTGTCTCATTGTTTGGCTGCTAATTAAAGAAAAAGAAACAACTATGGGGCCTGAGTCAAGTTAATTAAAAGAAGTAAATCAGCAGCAAAAACTGGTCACTAATTAAGAAGATGGTAAGAATGAAAACCTGCAGCCACTGCGGCACTCGAGGCCTGGAGTTCGCCACCCCTATGGTAGGCAAACCCATGAAGACTTGGAATGTGTCCACTGCACAGAGGCAGTGCCTTGACTGTGTTTTAAACCCTGACAGTGTGAAACAATATCATGTATGCTAAATAGTTTTACTAAACCTTTTCAGCAGCTTTCCTCTACGCATCTATAGTTTTGTTTTTTTGGGAAAAAAAATTAATATTCACTTTTTAATTTCTTATAGAAGTCTTATACTTTTAAGTATTTTTTCATGAAATATGCCTAATTGTAATTACACTTCTGCTGATTCAACACCAAATTTTACTGAAACCAATAAAAAGTGTATTTTTTTTTTTTGCTCAAACACAAAGTCACTAGAAAAAAGTCACCTTTATTCATAAAAACAACTAACAGTACAATTTGCCATTTTTAATTATAAATATATAAATTACATTATGCCAAAAAACTTTGAAAATAGATTTACTTTTTAAAATTGTAAACCAATTGCAAAGAAAAACTTTATTTATTTATAAAAGGAAAATGCATGTAACTACACATTTCCAGAAATGGTTAACAGTGTGTGGGAGAGGCATTATTCACAAGCTTTGAAATGTACTCCTGGTGCAACGAAGAAACACACGTCCAGGACTCAAAAACTCTTTCAGTTTGATTCACAGTGTAGATTTTAACATGATGCTGAGAAAATTCTGTGCATTCGTCATGTTGTTTTTGGACATTATTCTTTGATAATTATGAGCCATAAGAATATTACTTATGAAGTCTTTAAAAATGCACTGATAGAAATTCAAAAGTGTTTCAGTAAAGTATATGTAATAAGTGTCCCTAACTACTGCTCCTTGGTTATTTCCAATTAATGTATATATGATTTAGCACTGAAGTATTTTTATTTTACATTTTTATTAAATGTAAAATACCAGGAGTATAGAACATAAAATAAACATACAGTATGTCTTGATGAAAATAACATACAGTATGTCTTTGCTTTCATGCTCAGCACAAAGTTTTTATGTAAACTTAATACTTAAGGTGTTTCTGCCCCAAATACAGAAGGACCAGGTTTATGCATCTTTACATTTTCTCAGTATATTATATTTTAGAATGTATTGCTCTAATAGTACAAAGTAACTGGACCTTTGTTATTTTGGTTAAGCAATTCCAGTCAACAAAGCAATTACACATGCTGGTTCATTCAGTTGTTTTTCAGTTCTTTTGTTCTTCTCCTAAAATATCCTCCCCATGTCTTCTGATGAAAAACTGTTTAAATAGATTATATGATTGAGACCACCAAGGTAATATTTCACTGCAGTGGTAATTACCAATTTTTAAAATGGTTGAATACCCTTGATTGGGCTTCTTCATAAGATTTCTAAGACAACATGCTGCCCAGCAGCTGTATTCTACAGGCGAGATTTTTCCTGCAGAGTTCTTTGGTCTCATAATATTTTGGGTGAAGCAGCGGCACATCTGATAGCAGCTCCAATTCCATAAAACCTCTCATTTGATGGATTACTTTTATTATGTGATCGTTTCAAGTTTCCTCACTCCTTTTCAACTTCAGCCCAGTTTCTGATCTGCAGTGAACTCTGGTATGACTTGAATCAATTAAAAAGCACACCATTTAAATATTTGTACTTGAAGAATGTGTAGTATGTACAACTACAGTTTATCAAGATACATTTTGTCACTGAAACACACAGTCACATTAGAACAGCAAAAGGGTTAGCTATGCCATGATTCAAAATCAAAGAAAACCCTTAAAAGTAAAATCTGGAGCTTCTACTCGTGCTATTGCAACAATACCTTTTCAAAACCAGGAGGTAGGTTAACGAGAATGTAAAGCAAGTGGAGGAGGTATAATCAACTCAGACAACAAATCGATGCATTTGATACAAGATTATGCTACACAAATACCCGTAACATGATCAGGTATTTTAAACTTCTGCCAGGACGATGTACGTTTTGGTGCCAACAGCCTAGCATTAGGGCTAAAAAATATTCTTGCTCCCAGTTTAATCAAGAAGCAAGTTGTGAATATCATCTATAATTTCAATTTTATAAACAAGAAAATACTTATTTAAATATGCCTTTCCATATAATACTGCAACAGACTTCTACCTTTCTATTAAATACTTTTTCAATGTAACATTGTTGCCATTAAATTCTCCTAGTGTAATAAAAGTTGGTACCTTTAAAAAACATAAAATAAAAAAAGGCCTTTTTTTTGCCAATCCAAACAAGAAGCTGTAAAATTTACAGACAAAAAGGAAGTGTTCACTGAACTATCAGCTCCCCACTGCAATGATTGCAACAGTTAAAGGTAATGTTTTCATATCTTGTATATGGATGAAATCGACCGATACTTTTTTTGTTAGAAAGCAGCTGACTAGTTGAAGATTCAGATAATGAAATGTCAGTGTTGTCCTCAATACATGAAGTAGGATCTAAGATCCTGAGCACCTGAAAAGAAACCAGAAGAAAAAAAAAATGAAAAAAAAAATCATTCATTGCAAAATGTAATAACACATCATCCAGTTCAAAATTAACAACAAGAACATTGGCCAGGTATTAATGCACAGAAAGCAAAATGTATAATTCTAAGAACTGGTTAAGGACACAAATTGTAATTCCTAAGGTCTGCTCAGTGCACTAACTTCAGTAGTTCTGTTTATGTTTGTCTTTCTTCTACAGAGATGAGGCAATATGTGCTTTATTGTCATGCCTGGCTCACTTTAAAATGTACTTAACTTACATTTCTTTTCATCTTGTTAATATTTTGTTCGGTGCAAACTTTTTGGCATTTTTTCAGGACACTAGAAGAAATCATTCTAGTAATTATAAAAATCAATAGATTATTGTGTACAAACATTTGATAATAACAGTGATTTTTATAATACTGATCACATTCAACAGACCATGGTAGACACTACAAATAGAATAATTTGTTTTCAGAATGCAGCAGTAAGCGTCTATGATGACAAGGTGAAAATATTTGACAGCTGCCATTAGGGTATCATGGTAGACCTGCATGAAAGTAAAAGGTGCATACCTTTCCTGCCATTTTTTCAGCTGGTGTATTACATATTTCAGGTGTTTGAGACACCTTAGTTGCGTTGCTTGGGCCCACATTTCCCAGAAGGTGAGAGTTGATCGCTTTGGCTAGCTTCTCATTAGCCACAGCAATCTCACCAGTAGAGAAGGGCAAAGCACTAGGGTAATACGTCTGTTGTCTGCCCCACTGCAACGAAACTAACAGTTCTTCCAATAACCTGAAAATTAAAGAAATTGTTATTACTTAAGTTCCTTAATATATAACTGCTATAAAGTTCTGGCCTTGATAATAAAAGATCCAAATGTTCACATTCTGTTTTTGCTTTGTATCTGCAGGCCAGGATAAAAGTGACTGAAATGCCCACACATCACAATTTGGGTAATTATTATTATTAGTTCCTGTCTTTTCTCTAAATTATGCGGACACATCCCCGAGAATTAATAAATTCTGCTTTGGGAGAAATTCTAGGAAAAATTTACCATAGCGTAATACCTTTCAGATATTTTAACTTAGTAAACATAAGGATTGTTGCACAGGTGTCATTTAATGTGTGCACTGTAAATAATATTTTTTTACTTGACAGTTCCTAAAATATGCAAATTGTTTATACAGCATGATATAAAAACACTTATTTACTCTTTGTACACTGTCAGCACAGCGCTACCAGATCTAAACACTAGCGTGGGAAATTGCTGGCATACTGAAGTGACTTTAGCAGCAGGTGGAAGTCCCATTGTACTTTATGGCACCAAATAGAGTTGTGTTGCAGTGCAGCAGTCTATGAGCCAGCGAAAGCGCTGTGAAGAAGCTGTCTGTTGTTACGGGTCTGCCTCTGTACAGAAATGGATTTATGACAACAAACTCTGAAAGTCTTTGCCCTGAGTTGTAACTCAAAACACAGCTCTTGACAAAACGTTGCCAGATGTCTGAAATCACAGCAAACCTGTCATTTTTCACACGTTCTGCATGGGTGTCTTTGTTGTTGAAACATAAATGCTGCATGATAGTGTGATAGCGGTCACTGAACATCGTATCTTTGATTTTCAGTACAACAAATAATTCTGAGCAGACATCAACCACAGCACCAACTGTGCTCATCACTGCTCTTGTGAAAAGAATGGAGATAAATGCCATCAACTCAGAGAGGGAGAGTCAAGTTTGTTGTACCACATGAACGTCACTGACAGAATAAAACTGAATAATTAAAAAAAAAAAAAAGACAAAATTTACACCGGGTGTTACAGACTCAAATCAAAATGTATGTTTTTATTATATTATAGTAATAGCAGCTCACTACTCAAAATGTGGAGTGCCCCAACTTGAACCCGCAACCTTTTTGTTATAAGTCAGCAGTTCTTACCTCTGCACTATCCAAGAATATGTATTAGCTTTGTTGATTGACATTTGAGCTTGGGTTTGCAACTCATTGACAGCAACATGTAAATTGAATGATTTTTTTTTCTTTGGTTATATTCTTGAATAAAAGCACACATGTTTATTTGATATTTGGACTATAAGTCTTCACAGATTGTACACTTCACATTGTTATTAGTATAAAATGGGAAAAGTTTCTATTTTAGGTATGTGTTCAGCATTTCTTGCCTCTCATTTCCTGTCATCCTACATTTACACAGATCATTGTAGACACGAAACATGCATGAAATGTATGTATTCCAAATAATGACATATTATTTACCCTATACAACTCCAGGCACCTCACACCTAGATAAACACACTTGAGCTCTGAGAATTTTGCAACTGACTTCAGTACTGTCGGTGGAGAATGGGATAGCAGGCTGCTTGTGCTGATCAAGACATTTGCAAAACAAAAGGCGCTCTGGAAAGGTGCAAAGGAATTTAAGGTGGCCCAGGATTACGACTTTTTTCGCAGGCTTCAGGAATTCTAGTATTAAGAGATGGAGTAACAAGTTATATGGAAGAGGTCTGAGGTATAATAAGGGCAGCTAAGTTCTGAACAAGCTGGACTTTACGGAGAAGCTTATGCGGGAGACCAAAGAGAAGAGAATTACAATAATTAATGTGGGAAGTGACCAACATGTGAGTAAGGACAGTGGTGCTATTTAGTGTAAGGGAGGGTCACAGGTGTACAGTGCTACGGAGATGAGAAAAAGATGACCGTGTAACATTACTGATATGGGATTCAAAAGACAGAGTACTATCAAAGATAACCCCACAAACTCTTAACCTGTGGGGAGGTGTAGACTGAGGTAAGTAAAAAAAAAAAAAAAAAAAACTGTTAAGATTTTGAGAAACCAGACTTGGAGCCAATGAGAAGAACCTGTCTTATGGCTATTGAGTTGGAAACAACTTAAGATTTTGTTTCAAATAGACAATCATCGAGGCAAGAAGGATGTAGGACACAGCTGAGCTTTGTAGATATATAGAGCTGAGTATCGTCTGCATTAACAATGAAAACTAATTCCAAATTTATTAAAAATGCCACCTAAAGGGATTAGTTATATTAAAAACATTAAGGAGCAAAGCACCGATCCCTGGGGAACACCACTAATGACTGGGTGGGATTGAGATCAAGAGTTTTTTAGCTAAGCAAACTGAATTAGATTAGACAGGTAAGTAGTAAACCAAATAAGAGAGTATCAGTAATGCCAATGGCAGCTAACCAATTCAAGAAAATACTTTATGATATAGTATCAAAGGCTGCACTCGGATCAAGTAGGACAAGGATTGTTAAAAGCCCAGCATCAGCAGCTATCAACAGGTCATTAGTAACCTTTACTAAGGCAGTTTATGTACTATGTTTTGGAAGAAAGCCAGACTGAAATGTCTCAAATACAGTGCTTCCGGAAAGTATTCACAGCGCATCACTTTTTCCACATTTTGTTATGTTACAACCTTATTCCAAAATGGATTAAATTCATTTTTTTCCTCAGAATTCTACACACAACACCCCATAATGACAACGTGAAAAAAGTTTACTTGAGATTTTTTCAAATTTATTAAAAATAAAAAAACTGAGAAATCACATGTACATAAGTATTCACAGCCTTTGCTCAATACTTTGTCGATGCACCTTTGGCAGCAGTTACAGCCTCAAGTCTTTTTGAATATGATGCCACAAGCTTGGCACACCTATCCTTGGCCAGTTTCGTCCATTCCTCTTTGCAGCACCTCTCAAGCTCCATCAGGTTGGATGGGAAGCATCGGTGCACAGCCATTTTAAGATCTCTCCAGAGATGTTCAATCGGATTCAAGTCTGGGCTCTGGCTGGGCCACTCAAGGACATTCACAGAGTTGTCCTGAAGCCTTTGATATCTTGGCTGTGTGCTTAGGGTCGTTGTCCTGCTGAAAGATGAACCGTCGCCCAAGTCTGAGGTCAAGAGCGCTCTGGAGCAGGTTTTCATCCAGGATGTCTCTGTACATTGCTGCAGTCATCTTTCCCTTTATCCTGACTAGTCACCCAGTTCCTGCCACTGAAAAACATCCCCACAGCATGATGCTGCCACCACCATGCTTCACTGTAGGGATGGTATAGGCCTGGTGATGAGCGGTGCCTGGTTTCCTCCAAACATGATGCCTGGCATTCGCACCAAAGATTTCAATCTTTGTCTCATCAGACCAGAGAATTTTGTTTCTCATGGTCTAAGAGTCCTTCAGGTGCCTTTTGGCAAACTCCAGGCGGGCTGCCATGTGCCTTTACTAAGGAGTGTCTTCCGTCTGGCCACTCTACTATACAGGCCTGATTGGTGGATTGCTGCAGAGATGGTTGTCCTTCTGAAAGGTTCTCCTCTCTCCATAGAGGACCTCTGGAGACTGACAGAGTGACCATCGAGTTCTTGGTCACCTCCCTGACTAAGGCCCTTCTCCCCAGATCGCTCAGTTTAGATGGCCGGCCAGCTCTAGGAAGAGTCCTGGTGGTTTCCAACTTCTTCCACTTACGGATGGCGGAGGCCACTGTGCTCATTGGGACCTTCAAAGCAGCAGAAATTTTTCTGTAACTTTCCCCAGATTTGTGCCTCAAGACAATCCTGTCTGAGGTCTACAGAAAATTCCTTTGACTTCATGCTTGATTTGTGCTCTGACATGAACTGTCAACTGTGGGACCTTATATAGACAGGTGTGTGCCTTTCCAAATCATGTCCAATCAACTGAATTTACAACAGGTGGACTCCAATTAAGCTGCAGAAACATCTCAAGGATGATCAGGGGAAACAGGATGCACCTGAGCTCAATTTTGAGCTTCATGGCAAAGGCTGTGAATACTTATGTACATGTGCTTTCTCAATTTTTTTTATTTTTAATAAATTTGCAAAAATCTCAAGTGAACTTTTTTCACATTGTCATTATGGGGTGTTGTGTGTAGAATTCTGAGGAAAAAAATGAATTTAATCCATTTTGGAATAAGGCTGTAACATAACAAAATATGGAAAAAGTGATGCGCTGTTGTTATAATATATTTTTCTTTAATATTTAAGGTTAATGTCACTGTCTCTGGAAAACACTACTAAAGGATCCATTCACATGTGCATGCTAAGTTTGGCACACAGGGGCTCAGCATTTAGAATTGCTAGCCAAGCATAGACTAGATAGCCAAAGACAACTGGAGGATTATATAGTCAGCCTAAAGACAGAATAGTATACTTCTGTCTTCTGTAAGCACAAAATCTTCTTTCCTTGTTGGGAGAATGGGATAAAACTGCAGTGTGAGCATTATGCTATTCTTGTTGGAAGTGGGGTTTGAGTTTACTGTCCTTGTTTGGAGACCAGAGAGGGACAATGTACTATTCCTGAGATGAAACTGAATCCTTACTTTCCTTGTTTGGAGACCAGAGAAAGACCCTGCACGTGAAGGAGACAGTATATATACATGGACCAAGCAGTCAAACCCTTTGAAGCTGTTCGGACGGAAGATGATGTCATCCGTCCGAAAATCCTCTCAGCGTGGTAACGAAAAATGGCAGCCTACGTAGATCAAAACTCCCACATTGATAAGTCTGTCATCAGCTTCCCGTTTGTAACCACGTAAACCGTCATTAAAGTAAGCTAATGTAAATTTTTCTCACATGATTGTTATACTGCTGTAATCACGATGGGAGGGATATCACATTTTCTGTTATATTTCTATATTTGTCGGTTACTTAATATGCCGCAACTTCAAAAGAACACATTTCCGGAGAGCTAATGCCTCCTAAGGAAACGGCTGTGAATACTTTCCGGATGCACTGTAGGTTGTTATCTGTGAGATGAGCATTAACCTGCAACTACTTTTTCAAGAATGGTACATTTGATATAGAATAAGAGTTGAAATTATCAAAGTCAGCACCAGGTTTCTTTAAAATCTGAGTTATTATAGCCAATTTAAGGGATAAAGGAACAAAACCAGATCTTGGAGCGGACTGAATAATATCAGTTATAAGTGAAGAAAGTGAATGCAACCAGGCTTTTACCAGTTTCAGTGGGCAATTCACAAGCTGACAGATAAGTAAAAGGAGGTTCAGTTGAAATATTTAATTAAGAATTGTATGGCGTACGTATTGAAGACACTAGCTGTTGATGAATATTATAAATTTTGGTTTTAAAAAAGGTCAAGAATAACATCACACAAGGAGGTGCCAGAATGCTATTAATAATGGAAAAAAAAAACTCTTTTGTTACTATTTGGCATGATTTGTAATAAGCAGATTTAGCTGCAGATAATGCATCTTTGTACAGGTTAATGTGCTCAGAATACATCTGAAAAACACCTTTAAGTATTTTAAGGGAATTATTGAAAGTACCTGTGGGTCTCAAGCATATGCTGTGAAAACTCCTGTCGTTCATTAAGCAAATCCTGAATTGCTCCTTGAGCCTCCCTCGTTTGGCGCTGAAGTGTTGCTCTGGCGCTGGTTAACTCTTCAGCCATCACTCTAGTGCAGAAAACAAATTCATATGGATCAACATTAAGAATTCTCCAACATCTTTTTCTCCCCCCCCCAACACACTATACATCACATCACAGTAGTCAAACCATTACTTTAAATTTAGCTTTCCCCACCCCTGCATGCGTCTAATTGCAAACTGATGCATTAATGTCAATATACAAACTAAAGTCTGCAATATGAAAAGGGATTAATTACTAGACATTAAAAACAATATACTAAAAGTGATGGACTTAATGACAGAATAGATGTGTTTTTGATTTATTTGGACTCCAAATGCTCAGCTTTCATCATGTGATGAAATTATTGAGGGTGACTTTAAGTTGGCAAATTGAGACCTCTGTAACTGCATATTTTTAGTTTGTAAATCAGTTATTTTCAAGTGACCGAATTTGATGCATTTTCTGGTAATTACCATTCAGAAATGTTTTATAAATATGAAAAGGAACAATCATAACTGTAATTTAATAAAGTTATGAAATTTGTCTAAACTATGAGTTTACTACTGGTACCATTGGAATATTCACTATTACAAGCATGCTTTTTGTAGTATGCGCCCGGAATAACATTTATTTCAAACATTTTTATAGAACATAAAAATCTGTAAACATTTAGAGTCATTTTTAAGAAGAAAATTCTACCCAAGGACAGTTTACACATCCAATCTCACTAAATCGAGACATCAGTATGTTAACTATGAAGACGTATCATCAAGTGTCATAACAATCACATAACTTAATTGCAGAGGATTGGGTCAAGCAAATTCTAAAATACACAATCTTCGATTTAAGAAAAAAAGAATGGAAATGGTGTTCACAGAATGTATACACAACAAATTAGGGCTGTACTAAGCAGTGTTCAAGATTAAAAACCTGTTTTTAGTAGTGTTGCTTTGATTGATTGGCCAATGAGCTAAATTGGCTGATTTTCATTACAAATGCCTAGTTGGGTGATTGGTAACAGGGCTGATCTCAAACAAATGTTTCACAGTCTGCTTTTCAAATTTTTACAGTAATTTAGTTTTAGTGCACATTTACGCAAAGTATTCTGGTAGCTGAGGAGGTACACGAGTTGTTTTGCAGCCAGAATGTCCTGTAAACATAGGACATCCAAAAAGACTTTAAAAAAAAAAAAAAAAAGAGAGAGAAGACTGGAATATTGGCTTTTAAATTAAAGAAAGTGAAGAAATACAATGAGAAAAAAGAATCTGAGGAGACCATCCAGTTGAACTTTGCAAGAAAGGCACAAGTTCAGCAGAAATTTACAAAAGCTAAGTTCAAAATGTGCACTTCCTGTCTGAATATGGACAGTGAGAGACCTTGTCTTTAGTACTGCAGATCACACTTTTAATTAGAAAAATAATAGATAATGAAGAATTTGGCCTTGTTGTTACAATAGGCTTATTAGCTTAATAGGCAAATTTGTCTTTTTTACATGTATACTTGTTAGCCTTGCATCTTCTTGATAAAGATGTTAGAGATTATGCTACACAAATATCCATTTCTAGTTAATGAAAATTGGTGATCGGCATCAATAAAAAAAAAAGCAGTTTAGTATTTTGTAGATTGAACTGTAAGCCAAAATAATGTGAATCACTGACAATTGATACCTATTGATACCTACAATTAGCAAATACGCCTAGCGCATTCAGAATTGAATTAATGCTGAAGTAACTTTAATCAAGTAAATTTTTTAGAAAAAAATATTAAAGTTACCTGCTTGCTAGGAACTTGCTGCGCCACACATCACACTGAATTGTCATACGCTCAAGTTGCTCAGAAATTTGAGCAAAATTTCTGCAAAGTGTTTCATTTTCTAGAATGAGTTGGCTTTTTTCACGGGACAGTCTCTCAAAATGATACTGCAAGTCATCACCAACAGATGCTACCAGCAGCTTCTTCAGCTCACGATTAACCTGAAGGAGAAATGACATTTTATTTTGTTCAACATTACTTGGGCTGTTTATGCTGTCTTTAAATGATCATTATCAATGCATCACCACCCCCAAAAAAAGAAGGGATAGGGGAAAAAAACATTTTAATAGTTATCTCATTACATTGGTGGCTAAAATCTGTTTAATATACAAACTATCCAAAAATATACCGTATATACTCATGAATACAACAAGGATTTTAGGATGAGTTTGGAATATCTGCAAATTAGCGCTTAATTTTTTAAAGAACATTACTCACTTCAGGCATATAAAAAGGCCCTGAAATCCGTACATGGAAAGCAATGACAAAAAGCGGTGCACATTAGTAAAGTTATATCTGAAGGATAATTCTCTCACTTTAACTCATTTTCCAATTACAAAGATAATACAGATGAGCCGATACTTGTCATTCATTATTCACCCATCTTTTCCTAATAACCAAATTAATCCAACAAAATATCTAGTCAGAGCCTGGATTGTATTTGCAAAGAATGTCTCATTGCAACACAAACTTCACAGTATAGCCATAAGCTCTATATCATACTCAGATTTGATCTGAGATCTCTCAAAATATGTGACACTCACAAAAGGTATCTCATGACAATCTGAAGGAATACAACACAGAAGAAACTGGGACAATCTTTTAATGCACACTTTCCATACCAATGGACAAGCGATTTCTTAATCTCCAATTCAAGCTGCAGTAATCCATAAGCACTAACTCCTGTGGTGTAAGAGATTTGTGGCACCTAATTTCGAAGAAAACTGAATTAATCTATTAAATAGCTGTGAATTTGTAAAGGAGAAACATTGCAACTGATTTGTGTATACTGTTTAAATTTCTTATAGTGCCCATGTCCTTGTTCTAGCATTCTCTATGTCATATTGGCTGCTAAAATGACCTTCACATTTTGCTACTCATAATAAATGACTTGGAATAAGGATGAAATGTCAGAGACAATATTGTAATTACACATTCTTGAAAGAATCTTGACCCACCTTCAATAAATAGGTGGAAAAAAATGAAATATCATTCAGAGATACTTGTTTTAATCTTGTCTTACCTCTGTCTGAACTCTGAGTTGATTACAAAGCCCTTCCTTGTCCTGTAGAAGTCTCCGCTCTGAATTCTGCAATTTTTCAATAGTTGCTTTCAGTTCAACATTTTCTCGACGGGCATCTGGTACTTCTAGGTGGACAGCACTCTCTACCTTTTGATTGCTTGGTGTGTCCACTATCTTAGTACCCTTTACTGGAACAACATGCGAGATGGCAGCCCTGGGAACTACTATGCGAATTGCTTCCACCTCCATCGATGATTCTTTCTGTATCTTGCCCAGATGAAGGACTCCAGGATTCTGGGGAGTGGAAGATTTACTTCTTAATTTTGCTTGCACAGGACTATTTCTGATGAAAGGATCTGTATTTGTTTCTGGGGATTTGGAGGGCTCATCCATCTCCATGCCATCCCCATCACCACGCAGTGGCACAGGGGCCAAAGCTAGAAACAAGGATAATAGTCATTATCTTATAATGGTACAGGGTTATGTACTACATAGCTTTAAATATTTCTAATATAAAAGAAAATCTTGAAATGAGACAAGACTATTGCCAAGCTGGTCTCAACCATGTCCAGATAACAGCCCACAGCCACGATCCTCTACCTCTCATTCGTGCGAATGCTTTTGTCAGACACACTTCCTGCATTCTCAGCTCTTATGAATTTTTACATTTTCCTCATTTTAAGTCGTTTACGAAAAGTTCTCAGTTTCATCCTTTAAAGAAACATTTCTGTCAAGTATTTTTATACATGCAATCTATTTGTTTCCTTCGTTGTACAGTGATCCCTCGCTGCATCGCGCTTCGACTTTCACGGCTTCACTCTACTGCGGATTTTAAATGTAAGCATATCTAAATATATATCACAGATTTTTTGCTGGTTCGCGGATTTCTGCGGACAATGGGTCTCTTAATTTATGGTACACGCTTCCTCAGTTGCTTTGCCCAGTTGATTTCATACAAGGGACGCTATTGCAAGATGGCTGAGAAGCTACCCAATCAGAGCACGCATTACATATTAAATAAAACTCCTCAATGATATAAAGATATGCTTCCCGTGCGGTGCTTTGCATACTTGAAAGCCCAAACAGCACATTTAGATTTTTGATTGTTTGCTTGTCTCTGCCTCTCTCTCTCTCCGACATTCTCTGTTCCTGACAGATAGGGTGTGAGCAGAGGGGCTGTTTACGCAGAGGCTGTTTGCCTAGAGGATACAGACGCTACTCTAAAAAAATGCTGAAAGAATACCTTCACATTGCTGCCTTCCTTGTAGCTGCTTTGTCCGGCGGTGCCTCGCGCTTTAAAAGCCCAAAAAGCCCTATTGATTTTTGATTGTTTGCTTTTCTCGCTCTCTCTCTCTCTGACATTCTCTGCTCCTGACGCACACTTTGAAGAGGAAGATATGTTTGCATTCTTTTAATTGTGAGACGGAACTGTCATCTCTGTCTTGTCATGGAGCTCAGTTTAAACATTTGACTAAAGGGTGTTATTTCATGTCTAGAGGGCTTTAATAATGTTAGAAAATGTATTTAGAAGGCCATAAACAGGTTTTCTATGCTCTGCGAAAATATTCGATTTATAAATAAAGAATCCTACTTCATGGAAATTCATTTATCGCTGCAGAGTCTGGAATGGATTAACCGCAATAAATGAGGGTTGACTGTAGTCCTTTTCTGGACAATAATTTTATACTTTCTAGATGACATGTCAATGACTAAGCGAAGAAGAAGGGGCAGTGTGTCGAAAAGAGGCCCAAAAGTGCTTTAGAGAAAATAATTCAAAAAAGAATAATAACAATCTAAGTGCAAATTCAGAATATAAGGAAAGTAATAATCAGCCCGAACCAAGTGGAATTGAAAACCTACCATACTTTCAAAAATATCGCACTTTACGCGAAATGTATCTGCAAAAAGACAGACAAAGAAGTTTTCTTAGATTTCTATATGAATCTGAAAGATCACGCTCGCAATTATAATAAACCAATATGTAACGAACTGTCAGTGATAATAGTTTTTGAAAGATGGAGATATCAAAGACAGAGTTGATATTCGTGTTTATCCCAAAGTACAGCACGATTTGTCGTTTTTGTCTAATAAATTGCCTCATTCTGATCCTTTACTCCTTCCTTTGTTTTCCCTGTTGGCGAAACAGGATGATTGTATAATATGAAACACACAAATCTGGTTAAACAAATAAAACCTACACAATATTTCGGGTCAAAATTAGTTATAAGTCCCAATATATTTAACCCACTTCTGTCATCTCAACATCTATTGCAACATTACATTATTAATGTGTACCTAAAAGTTGAAGCGAATCATCTCTTCTTTATTAAATCGAATCAAGCAAAACTTAGAACAGAACATATGCAAGGTCTCATTGATCATGTTCAAAATTCAAATATCAATAGTTCCGACAAATTTAAAGTAGGCAAAGCAGTAATTTTACCATGATCATATCAAGGTAGTCCAAGAGCAGTTATATCATGATGCAATGGTAATATCCCGAACTATCGGTCAGCCAGATTTATTTATTACAATGGCTTGCAATCCACAGTGGCCAGAAATTTGGCAATTCTTGAGAAAAATGCCTCCGGCTACTTCGGCTCTGGATTTTCCGACTTTCGTAAGTAGATTGTTTTATCAGAAAGTCTTAGGTTTATTGAAAGAACTCGAATCAGTGTTTGGTCAAATCAGAGCATACATTTACACGATCAAATTTGAAAAACGGGGTTTGCCTCACAAGAATTTATTGGTTACTTTGCAAAATAAATGATTAACTGCTGATGATGTACATCGGTTTGTCTGAAATTCAAAACAGAGAAACCTATCCTGAATTATGGTACAAAGTCATTAAACGTGTCTCACGGACCTAATTTAAAAGATTCAGTATGTTGGGACTCAAAAGAAAAAAGTGTTTAAAGAAATTTCCTAAAGCTTTTGTTAATTTAACAGATATGACTAAGGCTGGAATTCCTGATTACTGCCACAGAGATAATTATCACAAATAACACTTATCACGGAAAGAAACATGAGTAGCAGAGCCGCGAAGTGGCTGGCATTGGCGAGTAAAGCGAGCAGGGGGCAGAGCCCCCTAGTTATTTTAAGTATCATCCCATGTGCTCTACATATTATAATATGCACTATATTTACTTCTTTTAATTCTTTTACACTCCTAACACTGCTCCAGTTAAATCTACATACTGTAAGCTCTTTGATAAAAAAGTTTGTTATTAATAAATCATCTTCTTTTGGCAGCTCCCGTTAGGGGTTGCCACAGCAGATCACATAAAACTGAACTTTTTGAAATTAAAGTACAGTGTATCATGGTTTAAGTGAATGTTTGCTTCAATACTTAGTGTTAAACTCCTCATTCAACTCTTTCAGTTCATTTATTATATTGTGTGCCAGTTCACGTAAGCATCTGTATAACAAACTTTAGTGTACGGTTTTTGTACTACTTAAAAATGTTACTATTTTGATATAAACATAAAATACACTCACACTTACTAAATACAGTAAGTAATGGACTGGAGCTCTATGCATAGATTCTTCCTGCTTTGGCCCCAGCTTCCCTGTGACCCATTCTCTGGGTAAGCAAATAGAGAAAATGGATGGATGGATGAGACTTCTTTCACTCTGCAAGATCCCTTACTTGCCACTAGTTAAGTATGTACAAAAAATGTCTTCTTAGCAATGTAAGTTGCCGATTTCGCTCTCAGTAAAAGAATCATGTTAAGAGATCCTTTTTGTCTAATGTAAAATTACTAAACCATCCTCTTTGAAAATACTAAAAAAAGAATGCTTTACATTAATTAAAACTATAAGATGAACCCTGCATCTGATCTCTTATGTCATTCATGCACATCCTTGCAGTTTGTTGCTTACTATTCACTAAACTGACTTTTAACAATGCCCCCGCCTCCAAACCACACACAAAAATGTTTTTCTATTCTGATGACTCCTTCTTCTCTTGTACGTTTTGGCAAGTGCTCCACAATTCTGAAACATGTCAGTTTCAATGTGGAAACCTACTAAAATGGCAACATATCAGCACTGCCCTCTATCTTTTTTTTTTTAATTTAACCCACTTGGACATCTAAAAATATATATTCTTAAAGTTATCATCTCCCTTGTATACAGTAGGCTTCAATTTGTATTTGCTAATGACTTTTTTCTATTAAGAAGAATGATATTAGCTTTTCTAAACTCTGCAGCTATTTTTGTAAGGCAGGTATTTAGATTATAAAATAGATGGAAGGATGGACAGACGGAGATTTATTTGTCCCCATGTGGAAATTGGGGTTTATGAATTATAAATTATATAATGAATTAGTTGATGCAAGGTAAGAAATTGAACACTGTCACCATTTTTGGAAGAGTTTTCCCACAACCAGAAGAACTACCTGCTAGGTAGAATAGCATTTCTAAATTATCAAAGTGTGAGCTAATATTACAGAATGGAGCAAGTAGTAATTTCTTTAAGCTAAACAAGGAAAAAAATGAAAGCTTGGATCTAAACTTCAAATAACATATTAACTATACTACTATGACTGCTTTTTTCCCTTATTTAGGAAGCAATGCAAAGGTCAGCCCTCTTAAAATATTTCAAAATTTAGGGACAGAAAAAAATGCATTCCTAATAAGGACTACCTAATAAAGATATAAATCAACTACAGCTAAATTTTATGCAGTAATCGAATATCTGAGAACATCTTTGTGTTACATTGGTTACCAATGTTCTCTGGAATTAATTTTTAAATACCCCTAATTGTATACAATTTATTTTTTGTATAGCCCAAAAATCACACAAGAAGTGCCGCAATGGGCTTTAACAGACCCTGCCTCTTGACAGCCCCCCAGCCTTGACTCTCTAAGAAGACAAGAAAAAACTCCCAAAAAAACCCTTGTAGGGAAAAAAATGGAAGAAACCTTGGGAAAGGCAGTTCAAAGAGAGACCCCTTTCCAGGTAGGTTGGGCATGCAGTGGGTGTCAAAAAGAAGGGGGTCAATACAATACAGTATAATACACAGAACAGAACAAATCATCAATACAGTATAAAAATAAAAATTTTAGAAGTATGGAGTAGAATTTAACAGTAGAGGATATCACATAATTTGATTTGGATTTGTTTAGAGTCCTGGAGACCTCATCCGTCAAGCTGCCTCCCCCATTTGGCCATTCCACAGCTGAAACAGCACTAATCCGATGAAAGGACCCCTCTTTCCCACGATTCCTGCGATCCTCCATCAGGGATGACTTTACCTTATGCAGTCAAAACAACTTGGCAGGTGGGCCGTGGCACCAAGTGCCACATTTGAGTACCGAGAAGCTCTGAATAATCTTCCCTCTCCTTATATTTTGGATTGCCTGACCCCTTACATTCTCAATTGTAATCTCAGACCCTCAAAAACAACTGGATTAGTTATCATTCCAAGACCTAACCACAGAAGAAGTGGTGAGGTGGCCTTTAACCATTACGCACTAAAAATGTGTAATATCCCAGGTTAATACCATAGTTCAATTTAAAAACCTCTCTAAAAACTGGTCTTTTTCATTGCTGTGTTTTATTGTGTATCAGTTCTAATAGACAATGTGTACTGCAATCTCATATAGATCTGCACCCATTACTGACCTCTACTATTTTTGGTTTTCTGGTACTACTGCCAACTGATCACAGTATACTGTGGCCACCTGTGATGTTATAAGGAATGTGGACACTCAAGTCTTTATAACTTTAATTTTGTCTTAACTTCTTCTACAGCAATTTAAGCTACATATCTTGTATGAAAACATGCTATATAAATATGTCATGTATATAATGTTCCATGTAGTGAACAAACAGCCTATCCCAGGACGTTGTTTTCTGCCCACTGCCTATAGTAATGGAATACATTTCAACCTCATGCTTATGCATATAGAGATGAAATAAAACATTTTGTTGAAATGTTAGTCTTCAATTTGCTATAAGAGAATGAAAATAAATAGTAAATTGTGTGTAAAAACATGACAGTTTTTAAGAGCATCTGTTTTTCTCCCACTCACCTTTTACATTTGTAACAGACATTATTCAATTTCTCTATAAATGTTTTTCTGCTGAAACAAAAGGAAAAATTAAACACTTATTTCTTCATTCACAACACAAACTTAGATCCTATGTAACATATATTTGATAAAGGCTTGAAAACGAAAATGCTCTTGCTTTGATTAGCAAACTTCTTCCTGCTGTAGTACCATTAGTAACTAAATTTTGGACCATTACAGAGCTTTCAACATATAATACTTATATACTAAACATTTTAATGACAATATGTAATAAATTAACTTGTTAAAAGGTTTCAATCACTTTTGATAGTGAGAAATTTAGCATTGTTTAACAATCAATTTGTAAATAATCCTAAAAATGCACTTAGAAAAAGATGACATTTGGTGGACAGGAATGAACTCAAAGAACTCAGAACACAATACAAAACAAGAACCGTGAGCAAATGTCAAAAAAAAAGAATTCAGAAAAACAGTTACATGGGATGCCTATGCTTACTCCAGGTACAACTGGACACAAGGTGTGGACTGTGGACAAGATGCGAATCCACCACAGTGCACAACTCCTCTAAAAATACACATTCTAGATGGATGAAGAAACTGAGAAACCCACACAGACATTGGGAAAACTTGCTAAAACCAGAGACAATGCACAGGCCAGGGCTCAACCCAAGGTCCTGGATTGGTAGGCAAAGGTTTGAATTATTTTGCCACATTTGTACCCTCTGGCAATACATGAGTGGTTTACAAATCAAGGCTTTTTAAGGACGTGGAGTAAATATGCCAAAAAGGAACAGAAAAGAAATTGTTCTTACCAATTCTCAAAACTGACTGCCACAGGACTTAATGAAGATGACTGAAGCAAATTACCACTGCATGGAGACCAAATGCTTATTCCGGATTTTAGTTTATGACATTTAATATTTTTTGAGACACATAACAAGCTCTTTAACACTTTTCTTCTTGAGAATATATCTGCAATATAAATACATACCAAGACAAGATTTCTAATTACAATTTGTAATGCAGCAAATTGTTACAACCTTTCAAATTTTGCAAAACACTGTAAATTTTAGTTAAGAATTTTGGATGAAGTATCATTAAACCATAGCAAACATTTTAAAAAAAAAATAAAAAATGCACACACTCGACCATATAGACAAAATTCAACATAGGTTCCTATGGTCAGCTTGCTTTATTTCTCATTATGAGTATTAACTGGTTTTACATATTAGGGGTTTTGGAAGTACTCTTTAAATATCACCTATGGTGCATGACATTAGTGCTATCTTGTGCATAAGAATCATTTGTAGGCACGGAGCTGGAAAGTTTGACATCAGTGGCAGAGCGACAGGCACTGAGCAGGCTTCTGTCAATCAAAGATAATCCACTGCATCCACTAAACAGGATCATCTCCAGACAGAGAAGTAGCTTCAGTGACAGACTGAGGAGATCGTTCCTCCCCCACACTATGCGACTCTTCAATTCCACCCGGGGGGTAAATGTTAACATTATACAAAGTTATTGTCTGTTATACCTGTATTTTTATCACTCTTTAATTTAATATTGTTTTTTATCAGTATGCTGCTGCTGGAGTATGTGAATTTCCCCTTGGGATTAATAAAGTATCTATCTATCTATATATCCATTGCGTACTTTACTAAATGCACATGCAATGCACAGAAGAATAGATCTGTAAACTGCTACTTTAAATCTAATTTCACTAAAATGCAAAATAAATGGCAACCAATAACCTTGATTTGAATTTCTGTTAGAAAAGCATCCCTTATTATTCAGCTGTGTACTCAAATGCTGAATGCTTACATAGATTTCCTTTATTATTTTGCATTTCTAAAACTGCACCAACCTGTTTCAGTGAAGAGTTCTTATATAGGAATAAACCAAAATTATCTGAATTATATAGTCAACTTAAAATATTTTGAAATACTATTACTTCATGGTTCAGCCACATGGAATTAATTTGCAGTGGACCACTGGCTGCCCATCATGAATCAACAGAAAATGTAAATCAATGGGTATGCTTTGGCCCCTGCTTTCTTGCGTTCAATAAAGTTTCAGAACTGCAATACAGTACACAGTATTAAAAATAGTTTGAGATGAATTTCACTATTATTGTAAATTTGACAAGCCAATTATTGAGGGGAAAAATGTTTTTTTCATCTTTCTGAACTTCTCCATCATGACCAAATGAAAGCATGCTGCTTTTCATGCTACTAAATTGCAGCAGACCTCACATGTATACTTTTGCACCTTGCCAGACCTACAGTTGTCAATAATGGCTAAACCCATTTTACAATACTCCAGATATCACAGAGAAACATCTTTCCAACATAATTCCAACCATCTTTAAACTATGAAAAAGCTCAACTGAGCACTGCAGGAAACATCATGAATTGGCTTTCAGTATCAGTCACTAATCTGTAAAAAGAAAATGTAAGGGAAGAGTTTTCCTGAAACCCTAATAACTAACCACTATAATCTTTCAAGTGAAAGTAAAGAATAGAGTGCGTTCTCCCTTCCATAATATCTCAAGATAAAAATCAGATTTATCCAAGGCAGACATCTGGCATCAAGTGTTCATTTCTCTACTACATCCTCTGAGTTCTGCTCTGTTTGGACACAGGAAAAAGCCTTTCAAACAGCTGTATGTGGATATTTATCTATCTACTGTGAAAAATTCAATTATATCTCAATATATACAGTATGCATGAGTTACTTTACATTATGCCAGAAACCGTTTTTGCAAATATAATGTAAACTCTTGACAATTTCAAATTAGAGCATTGAACCATTAATGACATGTACTGTATATTAATCTGTTAGCTCAAATGTACAAAATTACTGTCATCAATATTTATTTCAATAAGAGTTTTCGCTTCAGCTTTTATATGCCAAGCTGAACTAGATCACATTTCACAGATTGTCTCAATGAGAGTGTGCACGAGTGTTTTGAATGACTATATATTTTACATATAATCCTTTTTCTATGTACACACAAGAATTGATGTCAACAATAACCTTACATCCAATATTTTCCATCATTTGCTATAACTGAAAAACATACTGAAGCTTTCATAAAAACAGAAGCAGTGTTTCTACATTCTATCAACAAATGTCTAGAGATTAACTCATAGATGAACTTAGACAATGACCAAAAAACCCTTTCCTGTGAAAGGGGTTTGTTTCTTTTGTCTGCTAGCCTAACGCAGCGTGACTTAAATTATAAAGACACATGGATTTATTCATTTACCTTAAGACGAAATCGTGCAGCGATAGATGCAATTTATAAACTACAACCGTAGTAATCAGAAAATAAACTCAAAAGAAATAAAAATTAAAATACACATACTAAACAATTATTAACCTTTCTTTTTACGATCTCACCACACTTGCAACTTAAAATTTCCAGAAAGAAGCAGCACATCATTTTGCTGTTTTACTAATCTTCGAATTTTTAAATATAATACACTTACTCTAAAAGCACTTAACATTTTACAGTAGTTAACTCTGCCTTGCAGTTCCCTACAAAAGAATGAACTCATCAAGAGTTAATACACTTTTCTGAACCGTGACCGCACTAATATTGCATCTATAGAGAACTGGATGGGAGGGAAAAAAAAAAGAACTTACAAATTTAATACACATATAACTTACATAAACAGAAAAGCGGAACATCAGCTTCCGTACACACACTAATGTTACTTCGTCTTCGGTCCCAGCCAGCTAAACAAAACGTAACCCGGTAGTGACGACAACAGATTTCCGATTACTTTACCTTTGAACTCTATTAGATTTAAAGAAAACTTCTAATTATAGTATTATCAGTATTTTATTGCTTATATATAATATATACATTATTATTTAAGTATTATATCTTTTAAAATAAATGAATATATATTCTTCTCTTAAACAATAAAATGTCTGAGAGTTCCATTAGAGTTCCTGGTTGCCAAGAGTGATGACCCCCGCTATCCGAAGTAAACTGACGAATCAACCGCTGAGCGTCCTGCCAACCGTGTACTCCCGGCGAAATGGTGAGCTTACGTTTTTACAATCTTACCAATGTTTTGAGGTCATTTGCTAATATTACAATTGTCTTCACTTGTAATGAAGTATTTCTATGCGAGGGAATTTGATTTGTGGATTTGATGATTTTTGCCAAACACCTAGACCTTTGTTTGTTTTGACAAGGGTTGCTATAAGACAATTATGTTTTCATTCAGCTGTCATACAGCTAACAAGAAGTGCACGTTAAGTTAAACTTGCCGCTTTTAAAATGTCACATTTGATGGTTTTAGCATAAACTGGTTGACTTGTGACCGGTACTTTTATAATAGAATGTGTTTAGTTAACCGTTATTTTTCAGCTGCACATATTATGTAGTTGCACTGTAATAAAAAATGTTTCAAATATGAATTAAGATTATATTTTAATGCTGCATGTAAGCATAGTGTATATTTTATTTGTTATTAATATAAAATACAGCGTGAAAATATACAAATACATCTAACTGAACACTCCTTGTTGTCATAGTTTTGTCTGCATGACTTTAATGTAAAAGCTGTTCTTTTTTACACGTTCCATGATTTTCCAGAATGAATAAACTACTGACTCAAATTTTGCCAATGTTAATTCTGTGCCATTTCGTGATTTACGAAAATGTTTCGTTGCCGATTCTAAACGATCGGAGGAGATTCGAAACGTCTACTATTAAGCTGATCTGATTTTCATTACCCCATAAGAGCACATAATTCAGTAATCGAGCAAGCGTAGTAGACCCCCCTGAAGTTTCATGCGCTCTGAAAAGCTCGGGCTCCCCCTTCGGGAATTCTGGTCACCCTATTACTATAGCAATGGAAATCAAGGGCATTATTCAATCTTGTTCTTTTTCTTTTTTCTTTTTCTTTTTGATGGATATAAATTTTGGTGACTTAGAGAGATCATGAAAGCTCTTCTGCTCTTTCTCACTCATACATCTTCATGTGTTCTTCCATATACTTTTGTTACCAAGAAAAAGGTCCAATTTCTCTACTGATCAAATCTCTTTGGTCATATCATCTGCTGCCTGTGTAACTGATTATACAGACCCATGTTTTATCTCATTGATACCTGTACTGTAGTTTCCACTTCCCTCTTAATGTCCTTGTAACCATTTTTAGAACCTGCTTCCTCCAATATTTAGTGTTGCTGGCCATTTTAAGTAGGAACCAACCCTGCACAGAACACACCAGTCCATCTCAGACAAACTCCCTTATGCCAACCCGGTTTAGAAGTATCGGGCATGAATCAACAGTTAATCCTAGAAGTGGTGCAATGCCATTACAGCCAAAAATGCCATGCAAACCCACACTTGCTCATACTGGGTTTAATTAGAGTTGTCAGTCAGTCTACCTTTGCACATATTTGGGGTGTGGCAGAAAGACAGAGTACCCAAATAAAGTCTTTGTAAAAACAGGGAGATTGCCCATGCTCCATACAGACAGTGTCCCAGACGGAACCAGAGTCAGGTTCAGTTTTATTATCACTGAGTGGAAATCAGTCCGCATCAGACCAAAAAAACGAATGTATACAGTAAGACAAAATTAAAAAATGTTTACTAAACACAACATGCATTACTGTATTTGTTTGAACTACTAACAGCCCCAAGAGCAGCGTTTGGGGGTGGCAAGTGGGGCGACTACCCCAGGCCCTACTCCTAATTGGGCCCCGCTTTTGAGGTCCACGTGTCCCATTCAAGCAGATTTGTCAAGTTATATTCTCCAGTTATATTTTGATAAAGTCCGCATGTGATCTTGCAAAAAGTTAGTGGAATACTGTAACGAGAAAATCCAGTGTATGCTAACATTATTATTATTAAATTCATGCACAAGGTAATACAGTCCACACAAACCGGTAACAGCATTTGACGTAACTGGCCCCGCATGGGGTTGGTCAGCCCTAGGCCCCGCACACCCCTAATGCCGCCTCTGAAACCATGATTCTGAAAGTACAAATGACTTATTGTTTTGTATTTATTCTACACTACAAGCTTCTTTAACTTTTCAACATTTAAGGGTTTGATATTATAGTGCAGAGGAGGTGTATGATAATTGAAGATTTTTAAAAGTTTTTTAGGGCAAAGTCTGTTCTATAGCTGTTCTATTGACTGTATTCACGTTATGTGTAACTTTTACTTATAATAGCATATTTTCATTCAAAGAATATACCTCAAAGTGCTTAACAAAATATCAAAGAGAATATTACAAGAAAAGAAAAATAAGATCATGTAAGAATAATAATGAATAAGTAACAAAGAAAAAAAAATCCATATGATCTTATAAAATAAGGGTAATCAACATCAGTCCTGAAGGGCTGCAGTGGTTGCAGGTTTTTGTTCCAACCCTGCTGCTTAATTGGAAAACGATCCTTGCCAGTAGCAGGTGTTAATGAATATTATGACTTGGTAGTGTTTTAATTCTAATTTAATTCTAATTCTTGGTAGTGTTTTAATTCTTAAATTTATTGTATGAGTAAGTCGGGAGTGGCAGAAAAATGTGTAAGAGTTGTACAGGATATGTACGAGGCAAATGTAACAGTGGTGAAGTCTGCAGTAGGAGTGACGGATGCATTCAAGGAGGAGGTGGGATTACATCAGGGATCAGCTCTGAGCCCTTTCTTATTTGCAATGGTGGTGGACAGGTTGACAGACAAGATTAGACAGGAGTCCCCGTGGACTATGATGTTTGCTGATGACATTGTGATCTGTAGCTAAAGTAGGGAGCATGTTGAGGAGACCCTGGAGAGGTGGAGATATGCTCTAGAGAGGAAAGGAATGAAGGTCAGTAGGAACAAGACAGAATACATGTGTGTAAATGAGAGGGAGGTCAGTGGAATGGTGAGGATACAGGCAGTAGAGCTGGTGAAAGTGGATGAGTTTAAATACTTGGGATCAATAGTACAGAGTAACTGGGATTGTGGAAGAGAGGTGAAAAAGAGAGTGTAGGCAGAGTGGAATGGGTGGAGAAGAGTGTCAGAAGTAATTTGTGACAGACGGGTATCAGCAAGAGTGAAAGGGAACGTCTACAGGATGGTAGTAAGACCGGCTATGTTACAGTGCATCCGGAAATTATTCACAGCGCATCACTTTTTCCACATTTTGTTATGTTACAGCCTTATTCCAAAATGGATTAAATTCATTTTTTTCCTCAGAATTCTACACACATCACCCCATAATGACAACGTGAAAAAAGTTTACTTGAGGTTTTTGCTAATTTATTAAAAATAAAAAAAATTGAGAAAGCACATGTACATAAGTATTCACAGCTTTTGCCATGAAGCTCAAAATTGAGCTCAGGTGCATCCTGTTTCCCCGGATCATCCTTGAGATGTTTCTGCAGCTTAATTGGAGTCCACCTGCGGTAAATTCAGCTGATTGGACATGATTTGGAAAGGCACACACCTGTCTATATAAGGTCCCACAGTTGACAGTTCATGCCAGAGCACAAACCAAGCATGAAGTCAAAGGAATGGTCTGTGGACCTCCGAGACAGGATTGTTTTGAGGTACAAATCTAGGGGAGGTTACAGAAACATTTCTCCTGCTTTGAAGGTCCCAATGAGCACAGTGGCCTCCATCATTCATAAGTGGAAGAAGTTGGAAACCACCAGGACTCTTCCTAGAGCTGGCCGGCCATCTAAACTGAGCGATCAGGGGAGAAGGGCCTTAGTCAGGGAGGTGACCAAGAACCCGATGGTCACTCTGTCAGCGCTCCAGAGGTCCTCTGTGGAGAGAGGAGAACCTTCCAGAAGGACAACCATCTCTGCAGCAATCCACCAATCAGGCCTGTATGGTAGAGTGGCCAGACAGAAGCTACTCCTTAGTAAAAGGCACATGGCAGCCCGCCTGGAGTTTGCCAAAAGGCACCTGAAGGACTCTCAGACCATGAGAAACAAAATTCTCTGGTCTGATGAGACAAAGATTGAACTCTTTGGTGTGAATGCCAGGGGTCACGTTTGGAGGAAACCAGGCACCGCTCATCACCAGGCCTATACCATCCCTACAGTGAAGCATGGTGGTGGCAGCATCATGCTGTGGGGATGTTTTTCAGCGGCAGGAACTGGGAGACTAGTCAGGATAAAGGGAAAGATGACTGCAGCAATGTACAGAGACATCCTGGATGAAAACCTGCTCCAGAGCGCTCTTGACCTCAGACTGGGGCGACGGTTCATCTTTCAGCAGAACAACGACCCTAAGCACACAGCCAAGATATCAAAGGAGTGGCTTCAGGACAACTCTGTGAATGTCCTTGAGTGGCCCAGCCAGAGCCCAGACTTGAATCCGATTGAACATCTCTGGAGAGATCTTAAAATGGCTGTGCACCGACGCTTCCCATCCAACCTGATGGAGCTTGAAAGGTGCTGCAAAGAGGAATGGGCGAAACTGGCCAAGGATAGGTGTGCCAAGCTTGTGGCATCATATTCAAAAAGACTTGAGGCTCTAATTGCTGCCAAAGGTGCATCAACAAAAGTATTGAGCAAAGGCTGTGAATACTTCAGAGTTTTGCAAATTTATTAAAAATAAAAAAACTGAGAAATCAGATGTACATAAGTAAACTTTTTTCACGTTGTCATTATGGGGTGTTGTGTGTAGAATTCTGAGGAAAAAAATGAATTTAATCCATTTTGGAATAAGTCTGTAACATAACAAAATGTAGAAAAAGTGATGCGCTGTGAATACTTTCCAGATGCACTGTATATGAGTTGGAGATGGTGGCACTGACCAGAAAACAGGAGACAGAGCTGGAGGTGGCAGAGTTAAAGATACTAAGATTTACACTGTGTGTGACGAGGATGGATAGGATTAGAAATGAGTACATTAGAGGGTCAGCTCAAGTTGGGCAGTTGGAAGACAGAGAATCAGAGAGGCGAGATTGCGTTGGTTTGGACAAGTGCAGAGGAGAGATACTGAGTATATTGGGAGAAGGATAGAGCTGCCAGGGAAGAGGAAAAGAGGAAGGCCTAAAAGAAGGTTTATGGATGTGGTGAGAGAGGACATGCAGGTGATTGGTGTAACAGAGCAAGATGTAGAGGACAGGAAGTTATGGAAAAAGATGATCTGCTGTGGCAACCCCTAATGGGAGCAGCCAAAAGAAGAAGAAGAAGTGTTTTAATTCTGCAATGTCAGGTCATTCTTAAATTGTGATTTTTTTTTTCCATTCTAATGATATCATCTAAATCAGGGCTTCTCAACATCAGTCCTGGGGACCCCCTGTGGTTGCAGGTTTTTGTTCCAACCAGCTTCTCTTTTTAATTGGACTCCTGGGCTAATTAAGTGAACTGTTATTTCCCAAGTTCTGTGTTTTGGGAACAATAAAGAAATTGGAAAACTAAGTTTGGTAAAAAAACAAAAATATTAAAATGTACTAAGCAGTTATATGGGAATAATGTTTTTCTTTTCTTTTTAACAATATTTTCATCTTGATGTTCATTCTATTTTCCAGGTGTTCTAATTGTTTAATTAATCCATTATTTACTAATTAGTGGGTCTGACTTAAAAGTGCAGCCTCTATTTATTCAGTGTTGTTTGCCTGGGCCTCTGCTCTGCTCATTTTTAATTGTCATTATTAAGATACAATGAAGAGGGAAAACTGCACAGAGAAAGGAAACATATAATTAGCTCAACAAAATAGAGTTCAGCATTTAAGTCAATAGCAAAAGCAGAACTATTTCTAAATGTCTTATAAATGTAAAAATCATGCCTCTGTGCTTTCTTAATTTAGAATACGAGACGAGAAAAAAAAACCAGCTAATTAATTGAGATCAGTGTTATCAGTTGTTGTCACTGATTATGAATCTGGTTGGAACAAAAACCTGCAGCCACAGTGGGCCCCCAGGACCGACTTTGAGAACCCCTGATCTAAATGATTAAAAGGCAAAAATAGATGAGTAATTTTCTATTCTTCACTTTCTCTTAATTTTTCTTCTGAGTACCTTATTAAACCAAACAGTACATGATGAATACACACAGGTATATATGGAAACAATATACTGTAGATGGAGAACATATGGTTCCTTTCTCATTTTACACTAAAGTAAGCAATTAAGAAGTGAAAATCTTAGCAAGCAAGACAATTAAAATGAAGTAGAAAAATTTTACTTGAGCAACAAGTGCTTCTTCAGCAGTAAATAACTTCACATGAAGCAATCTGGTCAGAACAAAAACTTGCAGCCACTGCAGCCCTCCAGGACTGATGTTGCTCACCCTGATTAAAAGGGTCTGTGTCTTAAATAGCAACTCAATTAAATTGAGTTAATTTGCACCAAAAAGTGGCCAGTAATTAAGAAAATGGGTAGAATAAAAACCTGTAGCCACTGTGGCCCTCCAGGATTGGAGTTGGGCACACCCCTTAGATAGATACTGTATATAATTAGTAGAAGAGTAGTGTCCTTATATACAGTATCATATTGTAAGTCTCTAAAGATGAGTCTGTTAATAAACTCAGATGGCCAGGAGGACAGAAGAAAACAAAGAAAAACTCCAGTTAATCTGGAGCAAAAAAAAAAAACTCTGCGGGGGTTCCATTAATTTATTCATGATTTCCTTTTTATGTTGACCATACAAATTTCTAAAATCATAAATTAGATCAAAGCAGAGAACTTGGACTACAGCAACTGAGAAGAAAGTTATTGTGATTATTTATGAAAACAGCCTCTTTTAAAATTTCTTTACCACAGTCAGTACAATCAGAAAAACTCAATTGATCATTAATATGGATCCCTAGTTATTTGATGTATGTACCTTGTGCAACCTTTTTTCAATTTGTTTGAGTAGAAGGAACTAGTCTGTCTTGAAGCATGAACCATTCAAACAAATTTGAGGTCTCCTTTTTAAAAACACTCCTGTGCTGAAGTTTCAGGGTTTTTTGCAGTATGTTAGCATCTTCATAACACATGGAACCCAAAGAACACCAGTGTAATATCATGAAATATGATTTTCGTTTTACACTCACCGTAAACCTTAGGTTCTTTGCTATGTGGAAGCAAACCTGACTGCATAGTGTTCAACTAGGCAGTTGGGGCTTCAGCCCCTAAGACACAGCCTTGCCTATAGTGCTGTTTTCCCCATGACTAAACTGTGCACAGACTATCTGTTAAACCTGTGTACCAGACTCAAGGATCATAAGTCATTGTAGACCCACTAGGCAGTTGCGGCTCCAGCCACTAAGGTACACCCTTGCTAATATACTGTACAGGGAGATTGACTCGAAAGAGGCCCTGAATATTCTGTTGTAACTCGCGTTAGGATGAAGCAATCTGAACCAGAAAAATACGCTATATACCTTGATGTATGTATAATCGATTGCAGTACATGTGATGCTGGAAGTGGTTTCCGCCTTCTGCTAGACACATTTCGACTTGGTGCTCCATGTTCCTGAATGTATCGGCAAGCGTCTTGGGGGGGGAATAGAAGCAATTTTATGTTGGACGTTTTCCTTCAAATCTTTCATGGTATGAGGTTTGTTCCGATTGATTTTTCCTTTAAATATACCCCAAACAAAGAAGTCTGGTGGTGTCAGATCTGGCGACCGTGGTGGCCAAAACCCCTTTGAAATTACCGTGTTGCTGATGAAGGACTCAGTTTCTGCCATGTTCCTTGCCAATGTGTGACACATTGCTCCATTTTGCTGGAAGTAACCTTCTATTAACTCACGATCATCCAGTTGATTCTGATATCACTTAAATGAATTGGTGGCCAAATAGGTTTGCACCATGAAGACATACTGCTTTATACTGTACACCACCATCCTGATGAGAATTCGAGTGACTGAGTAAAGAGGTATGGGCGGTGTGCACCCAGAAGTTGCAAATGGAAGTTAAATGTCTTGACAGCTGTCTGGCGCCTTCCTCATAGCTCCAAAGCAGGGGCATCCTAGCTTATTCGAAGCTCCATATACTGAGGAGCACATTGCACGTTGTTTCTTTCAGATTGTTTTGTCCTAGCGAGAGTTGTTGCTGAATATTCAGGGCCTCTTTCGAGTGAATCTACACTATTATGCATATGCTCTATTGACTATATTTCCTCTGATCTCTACTGACCTGGAATTATTAATAAGCTCTTAATTCCTGGGTGAGAAATTAACAAATGAAGGCAAAGTGTTGTTCTATTTTCTATCCTCAAAGATGATATAAGCAGAAGCAAAGGTGCAGATATTAAGATGATGTTCATTCTTTGTCCAGACAGCACATTTCTTAGTTACAGAGCCTTTCCAGAGGCAGATTTGGCATGCTTATATCATTTATCAGATGTGAAAGAATATCCTCCCTCTAGTATTGGTTTATATCTTGGGTAACAGTATGCTTATCCTGTAAGTACTGGGTCATGCCCCCTTGTAAACCTTAATCTAAATTAAACTTTAAACACACATCAAGTAAGTGTGTAAGGTAAACGAAATATGCTTTAAGGTTTTATACAGTAGATGTTCTCACTGCCTGGTTCCAGCAATGTACTTGATTTTAGACTTTTTAATCAAGCAGCACTTCTCCCTCTACAGTGTCCTTTTTATATAATTGAAAACATAAATATTTACATTATTATCTGTACTGGGGGCTGTGTTACACACTATAAGGATTTTAACCCTGTTGCTTTCTAGTCAAAATCAACCAAATGTCCTTTCTGAGATAGGGCTCATCACTCAAGAAGCATATGTGCATTCTGATTTTCTCTGACCTAAATGTCCCCTCCCCAACCTTTTTGATGTTCTATCTTACCCCAGCTTCAGTGGCCCATAAACCTGTGTTCTTGTTTCTGGCACAAGATTTTTCCCTGCTAATCCCCTCAGTCTTATCTGGACTAGTGCATGGCACAGGCAAAACTTGCAAGAAGTCTAATATTTCTAGTGCTGCTCCTAAGGTTTGCACCTAGCTTCCAAAGTCTGTCATGTAGAACCAACAGCCTACAGTTATCAATAGCATTTCTTCCAAAGTGTACAATGGCAGCTGCATCCATGATGGCTTTGGCAAGGAGCCTATCCTCCTATTCAAGGAGGTCTCCCATTAGTGCATCAAAAAGGCAATGCACCTGGGTCTCAGTCTCCCTAATAACTGAGTTCCCCAGTATCACTTCTTCTCTGTTTTTATATTCACATAATTGCTGCCAGGATAGACAGTGGCTTCCTGCCATGTTGAAATTGAAAGCCAGGATAGAAGGTAAATGGATGAAACCTTGAACCCCTCCAAATGATTCCCTGATTGCAATGACCCTGCTGTATTAACTTAATCTATTTGTTCACCACATTTAGAAAATGGAAAAATTTGTTATACAATTGTGTCTTGTCAGTTTTTTTGGGGGGGGTAAAAGTGTAAATTATTATATAATGTAAATACATGCAGTTTTAATGTTTTGGCATGGATGAACAAAAAGAATTGTAAAAGTACTCCCAGGGTTCACTAGATGGCAGTGTCTAGCAGTATTTGTGGGTTTTTTTCTTCAGGTGAGTCTGGAAGGATTGATTCCCTGCATTGTATTTCATTGTAAAGGTCAATTGCAGACACCTTTAGAGATAGGAAACTGGAGGACCTTTCTGTATGAATTTTTCATGATCAAAGCATGTGCTAAAAAGTTTTTTGTTTTTTTTTTAAAGACCACATAAATGTCTTAGAATATTTGATGGAGTAGAAATGCCTAAGAACAATGTACTGTATTTACTTTGTCAAATTATTATTTTTTATACAATTTACAAATTGGCAGTGCCATACCATAGTCTTTATGAGATTTATTTCTTTTATATTGTAATTAGTATTTTAAACAGTGCAGGATCAGCTGCTTTCCAAACCTCATCTCCAGAGACATATACACTAGCCCTGGAATTTGTAACAGTTTTTCACAGCAGTAGCATCTCAATATTAGGTTTGTTTTTAGATACTTGTTTTTGACACAGCGCTTTCTTTCTTAGACACTCAGGAAAATGCGCCCGCACTAGAGATCACATTTATTTCTATTTTTTGCCAGCAGCTTTGTAACCTACCTTATCAGGAAAGCCAGCTCCCTCACCGGGCTAACCCTGGACAAGTTGGAAGCTGTTTTGGAAAAGAGGATGGTGGCAGAAATGGGGGCCATGATGAAAAATCCCCTCCTAGATGCACACTTTTAGAGCACTTTTAGCCACAGGCTCATTCCACCATGTTAGAAGCTCCTTTGGGGATCTTTCCTGCCCACTGCTATCAGGTAGTTCAGTGCTTTATCCTGGCATCCCAAGCAAAATGCTTATATTCCTGTGGTCCATTTTACAATTTCTGCAAAATATAACTATGCTATTGATGTTAGACTTTCTATTTCTCATTGTTATGGGTATATGAATTATAATACATTCTGCAAAGTAACTGCAGATTATGGTCTTCATCCAGATAGACTGGCTCCTGCAAAAATTGAAAAGATTATAGATAAAAAAAAAGGTTCATTTCATCTGCTGCTCACAATGTGTAGTCTCTGAGATTTGACTCTTATTGACATTTTGTTTCTTCTTATTATTATTATAATATTTGCTACTCAAAGTGCTTTCTCACTTCAAGCAACAGGAAAAGACTTTTACAAAATAATGCAATGTGTCTTATTTGAGACTGTTTGCATTAACTTTTGACACACAGTTCTAGCCACCTTTACCAACATTCCTTTACATTATTTTCGTTGTCACAGTTGTCTTTTTTCTTTCACGGTATTCACAGTTTGGTTTATATTTGACTTTACACCATATATCTATGTACATATGATGTACAGTGGTGGGATTTAAAGCCATCAACATGTTTTTATTTATTCAGACTCCACCATGTCATGACCCTGTAGTGGGGATAGTGAGTCACTGTTTCATGTACATTTGGATCATAAATAGGCAACTTACTTGGGGTGTCTCAATGAGCCATTGATGGGAACTGAAATGGCAAAGTTGTAGTTAATAGATCAAGGCCTTAGCCACAAGGACAGAATGCCTTTAATTGAGGATGAAGTATAAGTACTGGCACCTATAAAGAAGGCCCGATTTGACTAATGTGTGAAGAATGAAGATTATAGTATCACCCAGTGACAGCTTATCTACAGAGTGTGTCAGAGCTCCACTTTCTCTATATCATAAAACATCAAATGCTGAAAGAATACCATAGCCCCTTTATTACAAAAAAAAATTATACTACAGTTAGTTTCTTTGATATGAAGAGAATTGATTTCATAGTATAGATTGAAAAATGGATTTGATGTTTTCAAACCTAATGCCATTGTATCAACTCTTTTCTGGGAGTTAAAATTTTAGCTGGAGACTCTAGGGTTAATTTTAAGGTTAGGCTTCATAATTGAAGGATAATGTGTCATTGGTGTTTAGTTATTCAAAAAATGTAACATTTTGGAGTACTACTGGAAGGAGAGCTAGAGGAAACACTGAAAAATGGAGCATAGCTAATCTCAGATTTAATTAGTATTTTTTTTTTTTGAGGAAAGTGAAACTGTAGAAATAAGGGCTTGATTAGGTTTTTATTTTATGTTACTAATTAGGTTTTATCCCTGATATGCTAATGCATCTTTCATACAGGCAGGGCTGATTTGGCTTTTCAGACTGGTTTAGCTTTAAGTGAATAAACTTGTGAATTGGAGAAACTAGTTTGCTGTAAATGCTCATAGATGCAAAATTTCTGACAACCAAAATACAGTAATTGAATCATTTTGCTGGAACATTTTTCCAACAACTAGTATTTTGGAGGACCTCATAAAAATACACTCACTAGCTCTCTCTGTTTACACATTTTAAACCTCTGAGTTGTGTGACAGATTGCCGGGGTCATTACCTAGCCGGGATGCCAGGAGGGACTGGAAAGGGACAGTAATAGCTTCCGGGTCACGAGGGGGCCACTGCCCTGGACAAAAAGAGGACCACGGGAAAGGGACAAAGAGGTTCTGACCTGTTGGGAACCGTGGCCACTGTCAGGGGGCACCTTAAGCATCATGGGACCTGGGGAACTGTCACTTCCGCCACACCAGGCAAGATGGCGGATGAACCTGCCAGGGACACCCAGAGTGCTTCCAGGGCAAAGGGCAGCACTTCCGCCACACCAGGAAGTGCTGCCGGAAGATCGTCACCAGCCACCTGTAGCACATCCAGGTGGGAATAAAAGGCGCCGCCTCCTAACAGTTGGTGAACCAGAGTCGGGAGTGGGAGTAGGACAAAGCTCCCAGGAGGAGAATATAGGCGGCTAAGGACTGAGTTAAAGAAGAGTTCATTGTGGGAGATTACTGCTGTGTGCTTTGTGTAGTATTTGGGACTGAAACCTGTGGTTATTTATGAAGAATAAACGTGTGCATTTTATAAAGATGTGGTTTCCGACTGGTGGTGTCCGGACAAGTCTCATAGCTGATATGAAAGAATTAACCATAAGAAAAATAGTTTTGGTGCAGTCTTATTTTTTAAACACTTAAATTGTAATGCCTTTAAATTGTTTTCACCTCCCCATATAGCCATAGAAAGGAAATCCTGCCCTAATTCCTCCCTCTATGCATTGTTCAGCTTAGAATATATTACTAATGCAGGAGACACTTTAGGGCTGAGAGGATACTATGAGTTGCATTTTCATATATCTCTTTAATTCCTAAAGCATACAGTATTTACTATATGGAAAATGCTTGGCATTTTTTGAACTTTTAGAGATGTGTATTTTGGTAATATATTTTCATCCTATGATCTAATATGCCTGAAATATAAACCTTCATCAAAACTTTCCTTAACTGCAGGCAAGTTAAAGATTTTGCTAAAAGAATGCTGATCAACTTTCCTAAACAATCTTTAATATCTGAGGTGGAAAGTATTCTTTCTAGCTGTGAAGTTATAAGTGACATCTCGCTAAGCTAAACTATCTTTAAGAGAGAGCCCAGCCACCCTGTGAAGAAAGTTCGTTTCTCCCATGCCCCGTCCAGAATCTTCATGAGGGTAAAGAGCTGGTCCACCATTCCACTGCCTGGATAAAATCCATATTGCCCTTCCTGGATCTGAGGTTCTGTGACTGGGCAGAGTCTTCTTTCTAGTATCCTGGCATAAGCTTTTCCCGGGAGGCTAAGGAGCGTGATCCCCAATAGTTGCAGCACACCCTCCTGTCACACTTTTTAAAAATAGGGACCAGCATCCCCGTCTACTGCTCCAGAGACACAGCTCCTGATGACCATGCAAAATTGAAAAGGCATGTCAGCCATGACAGCCCAACAATGTCTAGAGCCTTCGGCATTTCTGGGCAGATCTCATACACCTCTGGGGCTTTGCCACTGTGGAGTTGCTTAACTGTCTCTTGACCTCCCTGAGGGAAATAGGCATTGATCCCCTATCAGACTTTGGCTCTGCCTCCTCCACAGAAAGCGTGTCCATTGGGTTCAGGATCTCCTCAGAGTGTTTCTTCCCCTGCCAGACAATATCCTCTGTCTGGGTCAGCACTTCTCCACCCTTACTGAGAACAGCCTGGGTGAATCCCTGCCTTCCCTTTCTGAGTCACCTGGTGGTTTGCTTGAACCTCTTTGAGCCTGATCGATAACCAGTTTCCATGGGCTCTCTGACTATCTCCTGCCTGTGCATTTGCTTCCCTGATCATCCCTGATTTTGGCCTGTCAGTACTGCTTTACTTCTTCAGGAGTCTCCTGTGCTAAATATATCTGGAATGCCTCCTTTTTCAGTCAAATGGTGTCCCTCAACTTCGTGTCCACGATTGGGTCCTTGGGTTGTTACTTTGGAAGACACTTATGGCCTTCAGGCTGCAGCTGTTTGCAGCTCCTCCTCCATTGGAGGCTTTAAACAAGACCCATTCACACTCTGTGTCCCCAGCCTCCCCTGGGATGCGGGAAGAGCTATTTTGGAGGTTGCAGTTGAAAGTCTTCTAGACAGGGGCCTCCCCTAAACAGTCCCAGGCTACCCTTACTACTCGCTTGGGTTGTCCAGGTGATCCTGTGATAAGTGTTCCATGGCATAGAGCAGATTTTAAATAACTAATCAACTCCTGATAGCATGCAGGCTCAGAATGGGTGAAGGGGTACCCCAGATGGCAGTTCCAGGGTTGTGAGGTGTTTGGCTGGCCACACTCACGTTCAAATGTGGGTGGATCAGTCAGGTGCTGCATTCTCACCTTGGAGTAGGCACATCTGTGCCTAGCCAGGCTAATATAAGAGGTGTCTGCATGGCAGTTCCTCCTAATCTCAACTCTCCAGTTGTTTCCATCATTACCCATGTGGATGTTAAAGACTCCCAGCAGAACTATGGATCCCTTCCAGTGACTCCAAGAAGGCCTTGTACTCCTAACTGATATTTGGTGCATAGGCACATATGGCAGTCAGAGTCCTCCCCTCGGCAACCTTTAACTGCACAGAGGCATCCCTCTCGTTCTTCATACAAAATGCATCGTGGCATCGAACAAGCAAAGATTTGATAAGAAGCCCACTCCCACTCGCTTTCCCCCCATAAAACTCCAGAGTAAAGGAGAGTCTAGCTTCCAGAACCAAGCGAGTGGGTGGATGTGAGCTTAGGTCTATCTTGTTGGTGGCTCTCCACCTCATCCACCAACTCTGGCTCCTTCCCCCAAGGGAGGTGACATTCCATGTCGCAGTAGTCAATTTGTGTGTCTGGGTTCCCATCTGCCAAGACCTCTGCCTTTGACCGCTGCCCAGGACACATTGCACCAAACCACAATTCCTCCTGCAAGTGGTGGGCCCACAGGAGGATACTGCCACTTGTGTTAGAAATTATATATGACATACTGTATGGTCACTGTAAGACCAGTGATATGTTAAAGTTTGCATAAAGTATATAGATGCCTGAATGAAATTACTTGTGCATCTCATAATATTTTGAAACTTTCAGATGCAAGATTAGTATAGTAATAAAAAATACAGGGGCATGGATCACAGTAACTATCAGACATTACAGAATCAGTGGCATGCAGATGGCGGACTGTTTACACTTTGCATATGTAATAACTTTTAAAAGTTATGTACTGTAAGTTTAATGAACAAATTCTGTAGGTGACAAGTCACTACTCAAGGGATACACAGCATCCCTCATCCTTCACACAATGGCTGAGCAGGGGAAGGCTTTGGGAAGATTAGTTGACTATTACATGTTATCAACCTTCATTTGATGTAGTCTAAATTAGTTTAGAAAATATTCAGGAATGTATTTATTATCTGTTTATCATTAGATTACTTTCCTAAATGGTCTTTTTCTAATAAATGGCTGTAGCAATCCTACAGCATGGCATTCGGTGCTGGAACCAAACCTTCACCAGATGCCTGTCTAGCACATAAACTCACTCATACCAGTTCCATTTCGAATTCTTAATAAATCTATTATGTTGTTGTTTGAGAGGAGGAATGAGACTGGACTGTGTGTACACAAAGAGAATAAACACATTTAGCTGTGAAGTATTTACAAAAAAACAGATTTCATTTTTTAAGATTGTTTTATTCTTAAAGATGGATGTAGCTAAATGTAGTTGTAGGAAGTGAAATTCTGACCTATTCACATGTTCATGATCTTAATAGCCTTTACTGGCATAGGTGTCTCTCCCTCCCTGCAAGCCAGTGATCCATTAATAGCACACAGAACAAAAGGAAAGGAATGCAAAGCAAGTTAATAGCTTACTTGTTCAAGGTAACTTGAAGGACAAATTCTTCTGTGGTCTTTTCTGTGAATTTTCTTAAACATACTGTCTGAGATACTGTAGATACCAAAGCCGAGATCATTTTTGTACTATCAGATGCTCTCACAGTTAACCAGCAATAGTTTTGATTATTTGAAGATATATAATTAAAAAATACATCTCCCTTGAATGAACACGAAGCAAATCATTAACTGTAATAACCTAAAAATGGTACGTGTAGTGTTCTAATGTTCAAGGTAATTGGCAAGTCTTTTTAAATGCACAGTTTGTCAGGCATTCCCAGGAACTCTCTGGTATTAGCAGGACAAAGGTAATAGATACTGAAATTTACTACAGAGAATCACAATGAACTTTGCTTTATAGTGATGTAGTATCTGAAACTTCAAACAGTGATAGGTTTAACAATAACAAGTACAGTATAGGACACAAATATAATGAAAATGGATTGCTAAAGTAAAAAGGCAATCTGTTTGTTACAATAACAGTGGAACCAATTATACCAAATTTCTTAAGCCAATTTAAAGTTTTGTCCACTTAGCTTTTTCATCTTAGTCCTTGTCATCTGCAATAACAAATATAAAATAACATAACATCCCTCATCCTGCTTAATTAAATTCAGGATTGAGGGCCTGAAATTTATCTCACTAGCCTTTGAAACAACCTTTGAGACGGGGCAGCAGCCTATTGCAGGTTCTTCTTTGGCTGTGTTCACATTACCAGGCTATAATTTGTGGCCATGCGACATAAACGAGAATTATTAGATTGAAATTCATGTGTTTTTTGCCTATATACACAGCTATTGAGGAGAGCTACAGCTGAGACAACAGTCCCATCTCTAAAAACATTGCATTGATAAAAATTACAAAAGAAGACTGGTGTACTATTCCCTCTTTGTGTGTCTCTGTGTTTTTCTTACTTACTGTACTTACACTGTCAAAATTACAAAAGAAGATGGGCATACTATTCTCTGGTGGCATTTTTAAACAGGGCAAAGTCTTTTCTTACCTTGTGTCTAATGCTGGTTCATCTTTGGCTCTCATATTTTCCTGGATTTAAAGGTCAGATATTCTCAAACTGTACTGCTTTTCCATTTTTCAGTGGCAGAGGAGAGGAAACACATAGCCAAAAAGTTTCTTCAGAAACAGGCAAGGGTCAGAACTAGTTTGAAGACAATCTTAGGTCAAACAAATGGCTGCAGTGCCTGCTTAGACTATACCGAATGTAAAAGGACAAAAAAGGGCATTCAGAAAACATACTGATCAACATGAAGCCAATTACCTCTGAACTAGTTTCTGTGAGATGCAGAAGACAAGTGGATTCTGTATCTTTAATTATTCTTTTTTATTTTATCTTGGTTCTGTTGTCTTTTTACTAGATTGATAGATAATCCCGTATTGGGCAAAGTTTTAAGAAAACAAATAAATAACACCTGTGACACTGAAACTGGCTGTGGTAAATTACTTGCTTGGCACATAATACCTTGAGCACCAGGAAGAAAGTGGTATAATACAAAATGGTATAAAACTGCTAAAAGTAGTGCCGAAACACTGTCAAACAGCCCTGGAGCATGACAAATCCACATTTTAATCTGTACTCCCAAATAAATGTAAATATTTATGATTATAGCTATATTCAGTAAAGTGTAATACACCATTTTAACATGAAAATGCAATACAATATGTAAAGGAAAATTTCTGCTGATTTTTTTTTAGTCACTTCTTGGCCATTGTACAGATGACAGGCATTTCCTGTACTACAGTACAGACAAACAACAGTTACATTGGTGGAGTACAAACCATAGTCTGATGGTTGTTTTGTCATTAGTAATAAGGCCTTTTTTATAACGTTCTTTTCCAGATTTGGAAGGATTTCATTATCAAGGTAACAGTGACACTAGGACACTGAGAAGAGAAGGATAATGATAAAAATATAGTGTATAATGATAGTGTAGTATATTATAGAATGGTAGAATAAATAGTATATAGTATAGAATGGTAAAAAATATAGTAACAGCCAATTACAAAGATAATAAGAATAACTTTACCAGCATTTCTAACATGCTTAGGAAATGTGTCTTAAGCCTTGAGTTAAATTTTGTGCCAGATGTGCAGTTTTAATGATAACATGTCAGTTATTCCAGTTTTATGGTCCTTATACTAAAATGTTCTGCCACCTACTGTATGCAAATTTTATTTAGACTGGAAATTTTTGAGTAGGGCTAGCACCTTGTAATTGTAGCATATTTTTGGATTATAGGCATTAATAGGCTGTGTGAAATAAGTAAAGTATATGCTAAGGTACTCTATAACTGAAAGGTGCGCTTGGTAAACTATAATATGTAATTAATTATAATTTAATTTAGGAAGTAACAACTTTAAAGTAGTTCTCAGATTGCTCATTAAAGTGTTGATCTTATTTTAAGGATCTGGTGCAGGTAGCTTTACTAACAATTTAATAATTTCACATGACAGTTATCAGTTTTGATTAGAAGCATTCTTTTGTGTACTTCTCAGTCCTGCACTGAATATTAGAACAGTGTTTGACTTCAGGTTGTATTTTTATCATAAATATTTTAATAGTCCCCTTGATCATTTTGCTGTGCAAGAGTGAGTTTTTGGTGTCTAAGTCCCAATTTCTCCTAAATGTTCAATAAAAAAGACATTGAATGAAAGAATTTTATATAATGACCCTCAGTGGATTAATAAATGTCGGTTCTGTGTTTTTTTTGGTCAGATAGTGTACTGATGTGCAAAAATACTGATTTTGGAAAGTTAAATATGCAAATTTGGTAGATTATAATATTAAACCTAAATGTATAGTATGTAATTATAGTATATGAAAATTCAGCAGTTTCTATGTTGCTGAAACCACAATGTCTGGCACCAAGAATAATATCATGATCAGTTTTCCTTAGGTCATGTGTTTTGCCCATTGTACTGTTTGGCCAAATAACAAATACACACTTTGATCATTATAAAGTATGAAAGAAAAGCAGCTGTATTATAGCTCCCTAATTGTACAGCATCCAAGGATAATATTAATTACTGTATACATTATAGTTTTATTTCCATGTAAATGAAACTTTGGTGATGTGGTCAAAAATAAACTATCAACTCAAGTTGAGATTCTGATTCCATGATACTCAAAATGTCGAGAAAATTTGATTTAAGCATAGTGTCTGTATATGTGCCTTTGTGTGTGTGTTTCTGTGGAAATCTATGCACAAAGATAATTTCTGAAAAAATTGACCTGTCTTTATTAAACAAATTGCATGTTTGTTTTGTTACAGGCTCCAGGCCTATTGGTTTTGGTCCAGTACTTATTTCTAAGTTGCTATAAAATTGTTTAACTTAACCAGAATTTTTGCAGTCTGGGCTGTATAGTCATATGACCAGACCTATTGATTTGCAAACTTATTTAGTAGTATTTGAGATACATAAATTATTTAAGTACTGTATATACCTATGCAGTCACAGAGACCCACTTAAGCATGCGCACGTGCACACGTATGCTCACACACTCATGTGCTTAAGGAAATTTATATACAGTGTGTACCAATCTATCTGTGCAGCTTGTTTACTTTATTTGATCCAAAGTTTTTGTTTTAATTAAAATTATTTAAGTTGTTCATTCAGTTTTTTTTTTTTGTGTTTACATAATAAATATAAATTAATATACTTGATTTTACATTATTATACAATACAAAGAATCAAATCCATGTCTACCTTTAGGCTGACCACATTTGTTCAACATAAGAAAGACCCTACCATTCCTGTGTGATGTCCTTTTTGCTGTTCTTTAGCATCTTTCACCAAGTTTACCTTTTTTATCTTTCTGTTTAATTCTGGTGCTGCCGGAGGGTTCCCCTTCTGGCTAACTGTCTGCACATACTGAGCTTATCTCTCCCTTGCAGCCTGTTTGTTTAGACCAGTCACTGCTGTAGGTTTCTTCCCTAGAGGACCCTCTTCTGATTCCACACCATCTTCCCTACCATCCCTTTACAATGCATATAATTGATCTATTAAGTAATAGAAAGAAGTAATTGATCATAATAAATAATGAAGAAAATTAGCTTGACATACTCAGTCAGATGATTAGAACTGTAATATCTATGGCAACATGCTATTTACTTTGCTCTGTTTTCCTTAGTTCACTAATGACAAGTGGAATTCTGCTACTTACTGTATGATGTGCTGTTCCTCAGTAGATGATTATTGGTAGAAAGTGCAATACTTGACCCTGCACTTTGTCATTACTATTGTGTTGGTTGAAGATGATCCACTTGCTTGTTTTCTAACACTACTACAGTTCAAAACTAAAAAATCAAACAAAAGCTGAAGTTTTTACCATTCTAATGCTTTGAATGTTATTTTTGTGCTATCTTTGCAGTCTTTAATTTCTAACCTATATCCAGTTCTCACAATTTTGTTCTTTTTCACCGTCTGTATTTTTTTATCTTTGAACTTTTCAGCAGATTGAAGTATTATCTCCTGGCTGCTTTATATTGTCATTGTATGTAAAGTATATTGTGCTCATGCTTCCTGCTATAGGAAGCATTAATCAAACTGTCATCACATATAATATGTGTAAGCACTCAGAGCCTGTGATCAGTGAAAAACACTAAATAAGAATAACTTGAAATTAATTGACTTTATAAAGTTGTCACAAAATTAGGATGCCAACATCTTGTGAAATTTCTAACCATTTTTTGTACCGCCTATTTTCATTACAGGATTGTAGACAGTTAGAGCATAACCTTACGCCCAGTGCTGTTCGGTTATGTGCCAGTTGATTACAGAGCAACAGAGAATGGATTTACAGATGAACAAACATATTACTTACTGTATTTTAACAAATTGTTATTATTTAGGAGATCACCACTTGGTGGTGCTGCTGACCTAATTTCTCACAAAGAATCTTTAGAGCTTTACAAAAAACTGTTAAAACAGTTCAAGACAAGAGTGTTGCAGTCTGACTTATTAGCTAACATGTAAAAACCTAGTAGTAGAATATATAACACTTCATAAATAAAAAAAAAAAACAGTTTATGACATAAAAGTATTTACATTTATAATTTATCATTAACTTGGTACTGCTTGAAACTGAGAATGTTTACACTACAGTATAGAAAAGAGTTATCTTTATGAGAGTTTTGAAGCCATGACTTAGACTACTGCAAAAAGAATATCTATCTCTGTATTTACCTTTGACAAAGTTGCACTCTCTTCTTACATTGCTCAGATAATTTTTAATATATTTTATAAACTGATAATTCTTTAGTTTATCAGATTTACTCAGAAATGAGCAGCAGTTAAAGGTCGTATTATTTATCAAGATATAGCACCGTGGCAATGGAAGACTCAAGACCTTCAATTTGAGACTAATGTGAAAATTTTAGTCTTTTGTTTATTTCTGGGTTTCTTGAATATATAAAATGACCTACACAAGTTGACAGAGAAGCAAATATAAATTATTTAATGTTAAAGAGATCATGTGTTTCATAGGACTATGAAGATACATTCAAAACTTTATCGCAATAAAGAAATAACCACATATTTCCAATTTTATGGGATTTTTTTTTTTACTCAAAAGTATGTTTTTCTATTCAACAACAGTACCAACTTTCTAATTTGTTGAATTAATTAATTAATTTCATGAATATAGTAAAAAGCAAATGACAAAAGGTAAAATGAACATTTGGTGGTGTGGGCCACTTATAAATGGACAAAATAAAAAAGGATGAACATAAGATGGGCTTTACCTGAGAAAATTCCAATGCTTTATTCTTTCAAATTCTCCTTAGTAAAGATTTTCCATTTTAATCTATTTTGACCCAACTTTGTCACTGCACTGAATACATATAGGATCTACTGGCTGGACCTGTGTGAACAGTGCTTATGTGGCGAGCATTAACGACAGCATTAAATAAATAAAATACAGTAGGTCTTGTGGTCACTCTAGATGGGATTTGAATAGTAGGCAAGGGAAAATGATACTGTGTCATATCTCCTGGGACTAGGGTTCAATTTATAGCCTGATACTAGTGCACGTACTTGCTGATTCTTCCCCTGCCATCTTGGTGTATGTCGATTTCTTTCAACATCCCAGTAATGTGCATGTGGCATAAGTTGGGATCTCTAAATTGTCCTGGTAAGAGTGAACATGTGTTGGTTCCTAACTTGTGCTTTATGCTGATGAGATAGTGGTCTAAGATAGATCAGGTGATGTATCATAGGTTTAGTACAAGAGAAAGGTGTAGGTAAACATAAATTCCCTTCAATCTTTTTCATGAACATGTTTGCTCAAGCCAACTTTCCATGGATAGAATATTTTGATTTATAGTATGCCTGTCCTGCCTTACTAAATTTCAGTAAATTTGTTTCTTCAAAGTGAAGTTATCAGCACTCTGGGACATTGTCCTCTTTTTGTCTAGCATGTTGGATGAGACTTTCATATTCAGAACAGAGATGCAATCTTTGTGTCCACACAAACCGTCACTAGAGCCCAAGTGAAATTCTTTAGTTACAATCTATGAGGTTTTACATGGCAAATCTTTCTTGCTAACGTAAAAAAAAACACCTGCTGCAAGTCAGGAATCAGTTAACCCATGCTTCAGTGGGTACAGAGTTGCTTTTACATAGTTCTGCCTTGCCTAAACACCTTCCCATCCTTTAATGAGGCTGGGCCATGCTACAAGTTGTTTTTCATTGCTGAGGTTCAGCAGTAGAACTCCCCTTGGAGTAGATTGATTCTCACATCTTTGTTGTAGGCCACACCCTGTATAACATGTATTCTGCTATAGAAGCTGAACCCAAGCAGAGCTGATGCATTGAAAGAGCAAGAGTGTAGTGCTGCCTTTGGATTATAAAGGAAGGAGCGGACATTTTGACACTGGTTTATTGAGTGTACATAAGCCCAGGCTTTTGCTTGACAACTGCTGCATAGCTTTATCCATCACTGTTGCTAAAACTGACAAAACAGGTGATAAAACAGTTTAGGCAAACTTAGCATGTCTGTGTATGGAATGTACCAGCAAGTGTGCATTTGATTATGATTGATGCTGCTTTAGATGATGGTGAGGCCCAGATGTTACGTATTAAATGAGAGGCCAATTGTTAAAGTTCCACAGAGAAGATCAGCTCATACTTTCATTAGAGGTAAACACCGACTCACCTGGCTAATGGAACACAAAATATCCTCTCTTTTAATGTATTCCAGTGACATGTTTCAATGGGCCCTGAAGACCACAGGGAAAAAGACAGATTGTCATTAAAGCTTTGTACTTACACTTCCAAGGCTAATATTGCTTTATTCTTGTAGCTAAGGTAAAACCAGCAAGTAGATTAGGTATGGAATTTTGGTTGTTTGTGTTACCTAAGCAAATGTACCTAACCTAAATCACCTGTCAGGAAAAATCTTTGGTTTTTGTTAGTTTTTTGCTTCAGATTTAATAGGAAAGCTAAACTTGTGAGACTATATGCTGTTTTTCGGTAATTAAAACAATTTGCTCCCACTCGTCACGTTTTTTCAGACTGTGTTGTCACACAAAAATATACTAATACAGAAAAAATACATTTTCAAAAATGTGAATACTAGAGCTGTAGCCTTGTGCACTTTCCCAAAAAGATTGCCAGTTTGTTTTATAACCTCTGGACAGTAATACATCAAGTGTAGTGACGCACTGCAAATTGCTAAACACATACTCTTTAGATGCCTTTGTACCCAGTGAGGTCAAGGAGGAGCAATGCCTGATCAGGTCACCTTAAAAAAGGCCATAAACCAAATCTTTTGCTCAGTTTTTGTGCATTTCATGTTGCCTTGAATGTCACCCAAATCAAGGTAGAGGACCATTAACATGCTACAAGCAGGCATGACATTGGTCAGTGTTGCCAGCTACCATGGATTAAGCCACTGCCTGTTTTCCTATTGCAGGCAAGGTTTCAGAATGCTACCAGGTACAGATTTCTGTCCAAGATTTGTCCATACCAGAAAAGTACTGACACATCAGGGTGGTCCATCTTTAAGAGATTCTTTCAGGTCTGATGCATGTCCTTCTGCTGAAACTATCAAATGTATGCATCCGTGATAGAACAGTAAGAAACAGGCTTTATGTTGCTGGTGTTAGAGCCGGGTGACCTATCAGGGTCTTTCTAATCCCTGGCCTTATAGCAGGACAATGCCAGGTCACATACACATCTGCTCTAGACTATTGAGGAATGCTCAAAATGTCCAAGGCAGGTGTTGCTTTTCCTGTTTTTGTTTTTGTACTCTTTTATTATTTCTGTTATTCTTAATTGATTATTGTTTCTGTAATGAAGGTTGACATTTTAGCCCAAAAACATATGTTACTTTTAATTTTATTTGTGAGTATACTGTATAGTCATTGCCACAAGCCGTGAGAAAGAATATTGCTACAGGAAATTTGAAAAAAGTGAAGATGTATCATTTTAAAGAGCTACTGGATCAAAAAACTGAAGCAAAAACAGAAGTGTTTAAAAGGTAGTCCCATAGTAATAATATTTCCTTGAACAATTCTCTGGACAAGAAATAAGTTTGTGGCTCCTTTATGGAAGAACGAGAGAACGAAATTCATTCAGCTTAGATTTATGTTGTGTTATTTATTTGCAGTGTTGTTTTGCATCTATATATACATTCATAAATCCAACTGATAATGTTTGTGTTATAAATAAATTATTTTTTTGTTTATTAACACAAGTGTTTGGTTTGTTTGTTACACAGTAAGTCTATTACAAAATGGATTAAGTGTGAATGTTTTTTGCTTAGACCTGCATGTAAAATTAATAACTTTGTTCCTAAATTGAAATTAATTTCTCCTCAGCATCGCATAGGGCCCTAGAGGAACATCCTGCTGTGATCAAAGGAAGTTCCTGACAATGTAAAAAAAATTGTAATATCTGTCTTTCTGTCATTCTAGGCCGATTTGTAAAGCCATATCTGGAGCATCATAAATGAAAACTACCAAAATATATAAAAATTGTTATAAAAGTCAGTCTTCTAGGAGTGGCCATCTTGTCAAAAATCTATATAAAAATGAGGCTTAAACTTTCCATGAAGTTGCACAGTACCCCAAAACAGCAAGGTCTTTCTGACCTTGGCCTTAAAGGAGATTAAATATTAAAATGACCGTAAAAAGGTATATTTTTGGAAAATGACCATAAAAAGGTAAATACGTAACTACAAGAAGCAATGCAAAGCAAAGTTTTCAGGGGAACATTCCTTAAAATAGCATACTTTAAAAGTGAGGATTAAATAAACATGTGCTTTCACAGTTTTCTAATAAATAAAGTGAGTATAGTGGAGACATTTGGCTTTTCTGGAATTTGGTCTTCTTTAGAAATACACTTTCATAGACATAACTGAAGAATGCTGAGAAAAAAAACAGATATTTCAGCAGCCTACTATTTGAATATTTAAGCACAAAAACTATGATGTGATTGATGTTATGTGTGTGCATTACTGTACTGTTATTGACTATAATGATATTTTTGATGCTAGACTCAATAAATGGATTAAAATATGGATGAATGAATGTATTTATTAATTTGTAACAGGTAGGCAGGAGCAAAACTGAAACAATGAAAGTAAGTTCTTGTAGGTGCATTTGTGCTTGTATTTTGGGTAGAGTTCCGCTGTGTCTCATTGAGCTTTAAGCCAGTTGAGCATATAGTAATTCCTTTAAACTTTTAATGTATTGAGGAAATGGAAAAGTTTACTATTACTGCTGAAGAATTTGGAAACTGCAATTGACAATTCTTTCTGTTTCACAGATTTACAATTTTGTACTGTATGTGAAGAATACACTTCCAACTACAGGAAAAATGTGTGTTTCTAATAATGATCTAGGTGAATAGTTAAATAAGTTAACAGTTCTGTTTAATTTTTTACAGATAGGTTTGTGCACTAAGTTAATGTAGCTCAGGACCTGTTTATTGGTACTTATGGGTGCTACACTAGCTCATAGACTAATGGAGTTATAACTATTGTCAAATTAATTGCAGTGTAATGTCAATGTAATAGTTTATAATATGTATCTTGCGTTATGCTATTGAAACCATATGGTTAATCTGTTTAGTTTGTGCCTTGTGCTGCTATAACAGTTTTACTTTGTACTTTCTCTCCACATCTCATTCTGTTGAATATATAATGCAGTGACCTCAACGGTATTACAGTCCTCTTAATGTTTTGTATTTGGTCCTTGAAAAAGCTACAATTTATCTGTACATTATACCTCACCAAATGATGGAAGTTTGCTTTTAGAAAAAACATGTGATCTGCATAGTGTAAACTGTGGATTTGGACAGTTAACTTGCTCTGTGCCATTGCATGTTGTAGGGTAAGGGTTATATTTGATATTCTGTATTTAGGCAAAGGTATTTAACTTCTTATCTCTTTCTCAGAGTGTTGAAGAGAGATTTGCTTTCCTGGCAGAGTGGTATGACCCAAATGCAGCACTCCTTAGGCGTTACCAACTTTTGTTTTATCCTAAGGATGGATCAGTTGAAATGGTAAGATATTTCAATAAGTGAAACATGTAATTTTATCATCAAGCTTTGCAGGCACAAATTTATATTTTCATTGACATATTTCCATATATTCTAAATTATAAATAAAAACAAATTTTGTTTTAGCACTACTTCAATATTTCAATATTTAATTTCTGTAACTTATTTTAAGGGATTATGGATTGTTTACCTTTTTCACAATTATAAGAAACTTTTGCTAAGTTATTATTATAGTTAAGTATTTTCAATTTCATATAGATATTGTCATGTATCAGCCCAGTTTCCTTCCCTGGCTGAGATTCAGATTCAGATTAATGTTTTATGTCTCTTTTGTTTATTTTTGATTCTTTTGATTTATGTTATGTGCATTATTGTTTGTTTTTGATTGTATGTATGTAAGTTGCCTGTGTTATGTTCCATGTGTTTTATGGGTGGCCCCCCAAGAGGTCGGGCCACCTTCCTATCACCGAAAGGAACTGCCCTATGAATATGGAGGGTCTCCCATAGTTCCTGGCAGTTCATTTTGAACATGTCTGGGAGTGATGAGTTCACTTGTGTTTAGCTGTACTTTTTGTGAATTATGGATAATATGACATTTTGTTGGGTTCATTTTAATTATGTCTATGGATTCTGTATTGGGACTTTGTTGGCCTAGATTGCTCTGTGTTACAGGCACCTCCTTTTTGCCTTTTGTTCTCTGCGGAGCTGGCTTTTTATTACAGAGCATTTTGTGAAATAAATCTTTTTTTTTAATTGATAACAATCCTGTTCTTGCCCTTACTCTAGCCAGGGTTTTTGGTGGTATACCCTGCTGTAGTTAGTCATTTTTGTAAGTGGTTTTGGAACTCTTTACTTTATGGGAATTGAAGTGCACGACAGAAGTTTCATGTAGTGGGAGGTACATGTGACTCATTATTGCACACTGCCACATGTATTAGCAGCATGATGCACCATAGTAGCATATCAGCCCAGCACAGACACCACAAACATGCATTTAGACATATGAGGCCAGCTTTAGAGTGATCATTTATAGTAATCTGCATGTCTTTGGAATGTTAGAACCAGGCAAAAACTTTCACTCGCATTGGCCAATGTGCAATGTCCCAACAATACCTGGGCCTGGATACAAAGTACCTAAAGTTTGCCAGAGAAACCCTTGGATTATCTCCATTACTTCTGAAGAAATATTCTATAGACAGATGTGTCAAAAGTAAAATGTCTCAACCAACTTGAGCCATTTTTGCATCTAAAGAAATAATAACTTTTGAGACACATTAGTCTTATACTTTGGATGCTTAGCTGCATAAGGATTTTGACAGCTTGTATTCATAGATCAAACTGTGAGTTTTTCCTGTATATGAGATTATTTTTAGGAGAATATCAAACCATCCCTCAATGAGCAACTGGTGTCTCACCCTGGGATGGTTCTTCTTGTGTCCAATGCTGCCTGCTTAGGCTACAATGTACCCACATTTGCAATGGATAGATGTCTTATATTTAAAAGTTAGATAAACATTAGAAGTCATTTGCCTTTGTACTCATTGTGTTTAAATAAAACATTATGAACTTTATAAACAGGTATCATTTTAATAGAAAACTTAAAATGCAAATAATCGTTAATCCATATATGGACACGTATTTAAAAATTTACGATATCTGCATCTTCTGCTAATTAAAGCATAAAATAGTTTTTATTGATTGGAAATGTTATGTGGTCAACTTAGCAAATACAAATAGAAACAATTAGAAATTCAGTATGGTCCCATTAGTAAAATATCAAATTTTGTAAATTATAAAATAAAAATAAGATTATATTTTGAAATCCTTTTTTGCAGTTTGATGTGAAAAATCAACGTATTTTTCTCAGAAGGACAAAATATGATTGTCTACATTTAGAAGATCTTTTTGTGGGAAACCGTCTGAACATTTTTTCACGTCAACTTCATTTAATAGATTATGGAGATCAGTATACAGCTAGTAAACTGGGCAGCAAAAAACAGAGGTAAGAATAAAAGTCTTTATGGAAGAAAATATGTTTTAACAATTTAAAAAAAGCCAATGTTTGCTATGTGATGCTTCATTCTTTTTAGGTTTTAATTGGAAAGCAATATTTAGCTTTAAAAGATGAATTCCATATTTATTTTTTCAGTCAGTTTTTGTGTGTTAAGTAGAATGTTTCTGCAGCCAACAGTTGCATATACTCTTTAGTATGTAGCAGTTCTTTTTTCTTTTTCAGCATAGTAACTCTGTTGTTTTGTGTTTTATATGTCGTGTGCAAAAACTATATGTATTATAAACAGAAAATGTTTATCAAATGTAAGACTTAATTTGCTCTTTATATGTAATACTTTTCATGATGAAATTAATTACTGTGGAAGCAAATATTGTGTAATGTGTGTAAATATGACCTGTATTACTGTGGCTTTCTGTTCTTGAAAACATTATCATTTGTTGCTGACTTTATTGTTAAGATGCTGCTTGGTTTTAAATTCAAATCTTTGCTCTTGGCTAAGTATTCATTAACATTGCTGTCGTGACTGATCTTGAAGAATCTAGCAATTATTTTTTTCAAGGCTCTGTTGCACAGAGAGATGTGTGCAGAGAAGAGGATGACTCATATTTTGCCACTATATGGCTAACTGTGATGAATACTAAATAACAAAACCGTGTGCTTCCTATGTACCCCTTGGTGTTTTCCTCAAAAAAAAAAAGCCCAGATAACAGACTAAGGAGAATATAATTCTCTAAAAAAAGACTGCTTTAGCATTGTTTACCATAAGTTTTATCAATGTTTTTGTCTGGTTATTTTAAAGAACACTTGCTATGATCAAGCCAGATGCTGTTGCCAAAATGGGAACAATAATTCAACTAATCAACGATGCAGGTTTGACCATAACAAAAGCTAAAATGACAACTTTTTCAAGGTAAGCAAAGTCTTAATCTGTGCTCTCTTTCTTTTAAAATTACATGACACTCTAAAAAATGTCTTTGTTAAAAACATTGTTAGGGCTTATTTAATTTATAGCAAATAATTATATGTATTATATTTTTCCACTTTTCTAAGGACCTATGTTGATCACACAAGCAACTAGGCAGATTTGTTGTAAAATAATTTCACTGTCATTTAATCTATTATCAAGTATATGCAGACATAAATGAAGCTTATTTCATGATGCAGAACCATCTGCAGAAATACTTAGAGGCAGCTTCAGGCAGCCTCTTTAGCTTACGTCTTTCTCTAAGATGCAGAGAATTAGAGTATTGTACTATACCATTAAACTGAGCTTTTGGAGACACCTTAAGTAATTTGCCCCTCAAACCATGTTTAGAGGCTTTTGGATTGAATGAATAAAGATAATGGTCCTCAAGTATCTCCTTGGTTTGCTATGACTTAATAATACATAATGGAGCCTTATTGAAGGCTTATTTCAAATATATTCCTTCGTTACAGATTGCAAACTCATGATCATTACTATTAAAGCAGTTAATGTGGGACCACAGGTATGAAGGGCTTAAAAGGCTAATTGGTTTTCCATCCTAGTAGTGGCAGGAGCTGACTAACTCAAACCTTATAGTTATTCATTCAGGGTGTTTAGCTGCTATGTTTTATTTCATTCAGGAAAGAGCCAGAACAGGTACAATCTCAATCTTAATTTTTTTATGTGAAAATTAAATATCTTTTCACATTTAAAGGTATTTATTAAATTATGGAAATGAAGGTCTACACTGGTGTACAAAGAAAAATATGAACCAATTTATAGGAAAATAAACAATATGCGCTTTTGATCATTATTTTGGAATACAGTACCACATTTTTGGTGACAAATTATTTAAAGTTATAATGAAATGAAAACGATGTTTTCCTTTTGCATTTTAACAACTTTTATTTTTGGAAATACAATTACTTAAAACTGTTTTAAAAATTATAATTATAAAATACTAAGGCAACCATACAACCCATTTTAATAAAACATACCTATTGTTTTTTCTCACAAAAAAAGTTGGATATCTGAATGTTGAAATGCATGAATAATTGTAACATTATCAGAAAGTATTTGTAATAAAACTCCTAAGCCTGTTTAATCCTTGAGACCTCATATCATCTTCATTTATAATGTTTTACTCTTAAAGATAGGAAAATTATCCCACGGTACAGAAATACAATGTTAAAATATTTAATAAGATATTTAGAAGCATTCACAAAGATACAGTTAGATTTCATATTTTAAATAATATGCATTTGTATTATAAGGAACAGTATAGAGACTGATCTTTGTAAAGACAATACATTAGCTATCCTTCCCATGTAGCTCCAGCTAGACAATGTAAAGAGATTTTCAAAGCTTGTTGCAAGCGTAAACTGCAGAAATCCAAACTTGTTTAACATCATAAAACAGTGCTCTTCTATTTTTGTGTGTTACTAGTGTAAGAGTGTCACTCTACATGATCCATAAACCCACATGCTCATGAAAGTGGAAGTTTAAGTAATAGATATGCAATTAGTTATATAACAGGCAAACACCAAACACTTAGTTCATGTCCTGGTACATGCATGCCTGGTCACTATATGGATGCACTTGTATTAAAATGATTCAAATTGTTATATTCTACAATCTCTGCACTGTTTCAGGCAAACAAACTGTAACCAATTCTTGTAAAAAATCTCTCTTAAAAGTTTTTTTTATATTCTTATAATTTCTTTCTTGGAAATATCATGATTTCTATTCATCAGCTATGAACAATGTGACAAAAGCAGTAGCTAAGCCTATCTGTTCTGCATATGGTTACATATGCTGCCATACTTGGAAAGTTTTTAGAAATTTCAGTTCATCTAACGTAATGCATTCAAACTGTAGCAGTAAACAAATTTCCCAAAAAAAACACTGCAAAATTCTGGGTAGAACATGTCGAACAGCACAGACATCTCAAATATGAATCAAATTTCTCTTAGGTGGAAGTAATACTCAGATCAAGACATAGGTGAAATTCAATGTTAGGCTCATATTTATTCAATTGCTATGCTCTAACAGATGTAAAAATGTATGTAAAACATGATATGATGTATATATAAATGGGTTACTCCAGAACTACAGTATGTTAGGGCTTATTCATAACTAGCAAAATACCCGCACTTCGCAGCGGAGAAGTAGTGTGTTAAAGAAGTTATGAAAAAGAAAAGGAAACATTTTAAAAGTAACGCAACATGATTGTCAATGTAATTGTTTTGTCACTGTTATGAGTGTTGCTGTCATCAAGGATTTGATTATCATTATTTCTTTCAATCAGGTTCGTATTTGGAGGATGTGTTGTGTTCAAGTTACATTCCGTTGTAAAGATAACAGGTTTCATTCATCGAAGTGTTCACTACCCAAATCGGTACTCGTGAATCTAAGATGTTTAACAGGCATTCCCGGTATTAACTTGTGGATTTTCCTGCGAATATTTAGCGGCAGCGTGTCTATGAACTTGTGGAATTGCCTTCGAGTATTTAGCGGCAGTGTCTCTATTATCTTGTGAATTTGCCTGCGAGTATTTAGCGACAGCGTCTCTATGAACTTGTGGATTTGCCTGCAAGTATTTAGCGACAGTGTGTCTATAAACTTGTGGATTTTTCTGCGAGTATTTGGCGGCAGCGTCACGAAGGTGTTTCCGTCTAGCTGCATCAGAAAATGTACCACGATGTCTGACACACCTCTTTTTTACTGTTTTCTCACAGCTTGGATTGCTGCTGTCATAATCGGTTTGAGTTTCATGGTTTGTTTCAATTACGTAAGTATTTGCAGGACTTGTTCTGTTGAAGTGACATTCGGCATCTGTCAAGCGTTGTAAGCATACAACCGGTTTCATCGATAACTTTGCATCCAAGTTTTGAGAGTTGAAACATTCATAAACATCAATGTTTCCACTACTCAAATTGTCACCTGTGAATCTAAGATGTTTAAGAGGCATTGGCAGTTCTCCAAAGGTGTAAAATATTTGGCCATTTCGGTACACTTGAAAGCGACAACCGAACAATTCAGCGGCAGCCATCAACTCACATGCAGAAGCATAGGTGAAGGGCCTAAGCATTTCACTGTTATAGTGCTCCTGTGTAGTATAATTATCTCCTGTACTGTCATCAGTCCACACCTTGAACCTGTCCCAGTCATTCAATACATAAGACACAGTGTTCCTCTGGATATCAAGAGTGAGCCTGATATGGCCGTGCAATATGCAACACAGAGAATGTAAAAGACAGGCGGCATCTCTGGGCATGGAAACCACTCGGTAAGTGACAGTTCTTTGATTGATGGTGATCACCTCGATAGACATGTTAATGGGGGTACGGTTGGAACGGTAAAGGGAATGGGTACCTGAACAGTAAACTAAGTCTAAAATACCTACACAATAACTATAATCATAATAAACGAACAATAAAATGGTGGAGAAGCCGTGGATTAAATAAAAAGGCTGCAGTTATCAGCAGGGAGACATGAATACCGTGGCGAAGCAAGGAAGGGAATGAAGAGACCGGAACGACAGACAGCCTTATATAGGCAGGCAGCCAACTACGTGGGAGGCGTGGGGATGGGGGACGCAACGCCGCCTCACACGGCGACCGAGCTGCAGGCTATGGACGTATATATGTACGTAAGTAGGATTCAATTATGAATGTTATGCGTAGAATTTCGAAATGAAACCTGCTTAACTTTTGTAAGTAACCTGTAAGGAATGAGCCTGCCAAATTTCAGCCTTCTACCTACACAGGAAGTTGGAGAATTAGTGATGAGTGAGTCAGTGAAGGCTTTGCCTTTTATTATTATAGACTAGCAGAATACCCGCGCTTCGCAGCGGAGAAGTAGTGTGTTAAAGAAGGTATGAAAAAGAAAAGGAAAAATTAAAAAAATAACGTAACATGATTGTTAATGTAATTGTTTTGTCATTGATATGAGTGTTGTTCCCATATCTATATATCTATATCTCTATATATCTATCTATATATATATATAT
>JANRMT010062831.1:39132795-39168114 GCA_026402145.1 Polypterus bichir lapradei | reverse complement strand
CCCGGGCCATTAATAACAATAATACAGTATATAAAATGATCTCGCGGGCCGGATATAATTACACGCCGGGCCGGATGTGGCACGTGGGCCTTGAGTTTGACTCATATGGACTAAATAGAACTTGAAAAGAAATATTTTTTGGAATGTGATCGCGCAAGTCAGTACATCGAGCCCACGTGCTATTGTGGTTTTGCTTGTGTGCTTCAGTAAGTTACCGTCCCCTCGCTCTTACTTTTTTACCGTTCATCTAATGAATACACTGAGTATGGCTTTACCAAAACAATCATTGATCGCGAATAAAGTATCCATTATTCATGAAGCTTCAATAGGTGAATAGGTGATCTGTCTTTCTGCGTTAACCGCATGCGTTTTCATACGTCTCAAACTAAGGGGATGCGAGGTTAAAATAAATCGAGAAGCGCGCGTACATACTTAGTGCATCCCCTCTCGGGAATCGAACCTCGGACGTGGGCGCTACAGTCGAATGCTTTAGTATCGCGCCACGGCGTGTGGTTTATCTATTTGAGCGTAGCAGTGTAATTCAGTTTTTGTTCAGCACTCTTTGGAACTGTTACTTTTTGTCTGCGCACTGCGTCAGTTCACGTGAGCTGCTGAATATGGTTTTATATGTCACTCGCTCGCTTCTAATTGTTTCGCTGCCTTCTTAATTATATAATGCATGTTTTCTAAAGCGCGTTTTGTAGCTCTTCCTGGCTTTCTACGTAATGCGTGATTACGTGAGAGGCGTGATGATGTCATACGAACTCCGCCCCTCCATCTGAACTCCATTACAGTAAATGGAGAAAAACAGCTTCCAGTTATGACCATTACGCGTAGAATTTCGAAATGAAACCTGCCCAACTTTTGTAAGGAAGCTGTAAGGAATAAGCCTGCCAAATTTCAGCCTTCTACCTACACGGGAAGTTGGAGAATTAGTGATGAGTGAGTGAGTGAGTGAGTGAGGGCTTTGCCGTTTATTAGTATAGATTAGTTTGATAGTAGGCATTTTATGGACTGTTCTATTAAGCATATCCCATAAACAGTAGCTCTGAAATCCTTTCCTTATGGATGTTGAGTAGTTAATCTGAAAAGCAGTTCCTTAAGAAGTCTTGAAAGAAGGTGTATTTCTCAAATCCATCAATTTACCAAATAGCAACTTCTTAAGGAATTGAATCAATTGGTAAACTGAACTTCATCTTGAATGACAAAAAAGCATTGTGAAATGAAGAAAATACAATTATTTTGGATGCAATTTTCTCTTTACTCTAATAAACTGGGCCTTGTTTGAAAATTATAGATATGTATAGTCAATATTGCAGGTTAAAAAAGGATTATAATCCTCAGTAACCCTATAGAGCATTTTCTATGCCTACCAAAAAATTACAAGGTCAAACTTGACAAGTTATTCTAGATTTAAGGAATAATTGCATTACTTATTCTAGAATCTGAGCTGGGAGAAAATTGTTACATTCTTGTTCAAAGAAGAAATCAAAATAATATTGTTTATTGTCAGGTACTACTGTATGTTAAATGTCCATGCATTTATTGTTTTAAATTTATTTTTTAACTTATATAGTCTAATTCTAAAGTACAAGTACAAGGCAGGAGCTAACCCTGGATAGTGTGTCAGAACATTACAAGGCAACAACCACAACATTTTTATTTCTATAGCACTTTTTCATATAAAGGATGCATCAAAGTGGCTTGCATGGAACCAAAGAAAAAAGTCTGATGCTATGGTCATATTTCTAGGGAGAACAGAAAAAACCCCCACCAAGATGCAAAATTTGCAGCACCTTCAAGAGCAAAAGAATGCTCAGCCCACGTTTGTTGTTCTGTTTAACATTAGTGTGTGCAAGTAGTTACTGTTATTTTTAAAGGTTCCTTCTTAAAGATCTCATCAACAGCACGTGTATTTTCTTCCTTTCGAACATTACAAGCAGTTTCACAGTGCTACCACAGAATTCAGGAAAGGAAACTAGAGGAAATTAGACATTAATAATGATTGCAAATTAGATAGATAAATAGATAGATAGATAGATACTTTATTAATCCCAAGGGGATATTCATGAAAAATATGAGACACACTCACCCACAATTGGCCAATTAGTAGTCATTGGATCAACTAATCTTTTCTAGTCTTTTTGTTGTTAAAGGGAGGTAGAGTTGCTGGAAAAATGTTTCAAACCCAGTGAAAACATGCAAATGCCACAGACATAATCAGAAAAATCTAAATGTAAACATAATTTTTTGCCTCAACACTTGCTTTGTTAATTTTTTATAATTGGTATCTACAGTACAATGAAACATGCTATTATAATGGCTTCTGTTTTATTAAATGTAAATCATTCATTACACCTTTATTGTATTTTTCCCCATTTTGCCATTACAATATATGCAAGTTCAGTTATTGGTAATGCTTTTTAATTTTAAATTAAAAAAATGTATTTTTTTATTTAATTAACCTCTTTATTTATGTTTTAATATGTGCAGTGATATTTGTTTCTTTTCTCTTTGTCATACTAAACTAGTAAATCATCTTATATTTATCAGATGTCTTAAATCTTTACTTTATATCTATCTATTCATTTTTATAAACCTGGAATTGCTAAAACATACAGTGCATCCGGAAAGTATTCACAGCGCATCACTTTTTCTACATTTTGTTATGTTACAGCCTTATTCCAAAATTGATTAAATTCATTTTTTTCCTCAGAATTCTACACACAACACCCCATAATGACAACATGAAAAAAGTTTACTTGAGGTTTTTGCAAATTTATTAACAATAAAAAAACTGAGAAATCACGTGTACATAAGTATTCACAGCCTTTGCTCAATACTTTGTCGATGCACCTTTGGCAGCAATTACAGCCTCAAGTCTTTTTGAATATGATGCCACAAGCTTGGCACACCTATCCTTGGCCAGTTTCACCCATTCCTCTTTGCAGCACCTCTCAAGCTCCATCAGGTTGGATGGGAAGCGTCGGTGCACAGCCATTTTAAGATCTCTCCAGAGGTGTTCAATCGGATTCAAGTCTGGGCTCTGGCTGGGCCACTGAAGGACATTCACAGAGTTGTTCTGAAGCCACTCCTTTGTTATCTTGGCTGTGTGCTTAGGGTCGTTGTCCTGCTGAAAGATGAACCGTCGCCCCAGTCTGAGGTCAAGAGTGCTTTGGAGCAGGTTTTCATCCAGGATGTCTCTGTACATTGCTGCAGTCATCTTTCCCTTTATCATGACTATTCTCCCAGTTCCTGCCACTGAAAAACATCCCCACAGCATGATGCTGCCACCACCATGCTTCACTGTAGGGATGGTATTGGCCTGGTGAAGAGCGGTGCCTGGTTTCCTCCAAACGTGACGCCTGGCATTCACACCAAAGAGTTCAATCTTTGTCTCATCAGACCAGAGAATTTTGTTTGTCATGGTCTGAGAGTCCTTCAGGTGCCTTTTGGCAAACTCCAGGTGGGCTACCACGTGCCTTTTACTAAGGAGTGGATTCCGTCTGGCCACTCTACCATACAGGCCTGATTGGTGGATTGCTGCAGAGATAGTTGTCCTTCTGGAAGGTTCTCCTCTCTCCACAGATGACCTCTGTAACTCTGACAGAGTGACCATCGGGTTCTTGGTCACCTCCCTGACTAAGGCCCTTCTCCCCCTATCGCTCATTTTAGATGGCCGGCCAGCTCTAGGAAGAGTCCTGGTGGTTTCGAACTTCTTCCACTTATGGATGATGGAGGCCACTGTGCTCATTGGGACATTCAAAGCAGCAGAAATTTTTCTGTAACCTTCCCCAGATTTGTGCCTCGAGACAATCCTGTCTCAGAGGTCTATAGACAATTCCTTTGACTTCATGCTTGGTTTGTGCTCTGACATGATCTGTCAACTGTGGGACCTTATATTGACAGGTGTGTGCCTTTCCAAATCATGTCCAATGAACTGAATTTACCACAGGTGGACTCCAATTAAGCTGCAGAAACATCTCAAGGATGATCAGGGGAAACAGGATGCACCTGAGCTCAATTTTGAGCTTCATGGCAAAGGCTGTGAATACTTATGTACATGTGCTTTCTCAGTTTTTTTATTTTTAATAAATTTGCAAAAACCTCAAGTAAACTATTTTCACGTTGTCATTATGGGGTGTTGTGTGTAGAATTCTGAGGAAAAAATGGAATTTAATCAATTTTGGAATAAGGCTGTAACATAACAAAATATGGAAAAAGTGATGTGCTGTGAATACTTTCCGGATGCACTGTATAGTATGTAGGTAACCGGATTTGCTTCTCAGTGATTTTAACATGCAAATCTTTAACATCTTTGAGCCCAGGACCATAGATTTGTGAGACAACAGTGCTAACGACTGCACCTCTCTGTCACATGTCATATTATATAATATACTAATTTTGTAAAATTATATACTAAGTTGGGAGTATGCACCGATAGTGCATTTCTGCACCCACCACACAATGAAGCACATGGATTGGGAGTATAGCACCACACTGGAGTTTTTTACAGTGGCTGGAGTACCAATCCTGCCACCAACCCCTAGGTTTTTCCTTTAAGCTGATGGACCTACTTGCAATGCTGAATTCAGATTAATGTCATACTTGGCAATAGCAGTTGCAGGTTAAGGGCTTTGCTCAAGAGCCCAATGGAGTATAGTCACTTCTGGTGTTTACAGGCTTCAAACCGGCAATCTTCTGATTACTGGCACAGATCCCTAGCATGAGAGTCACCAGTCCTCCCATATATTAGGCCAAGTATTAAAATTGTAGTTTTAATTCCTTAGATAAGTTTATGTAGGAACTTCTCTACTTAATATTGGTTCTGACATCTAATAACACAACACAAAGCAATTAAAGTATTACAGATGTTTAATTTTTAGAATGCTGTCCTTCTTTAAAAAAGTAATTTTAATTACGAAGAAATGTAAAATATTTTTCACTGGTAGGAGTCAAGGTAGGAGTATTTGCAGTTGTATATCAATATTGTTAAACTGTACTTGCCTTTTTCATCATTCTAGATAAAGTGCTTAACGTGACTACAGTTTGGGTGTATGTAATGCAGGAAAGTTCATCATTTGGTTCCCTGTCTTAAGGGACAGATCATCTCATTCTTTGGTTTATCTCCTTCATTACTGTCTTTTGTTTTTTTCACAAGTCTTTACTGGTAATTCCTTGTAAAATGTACCATGTTTCCTAGCCTCAGAATAAAATTTATTTTTAATGTAGTTTTAAATTTAATTCATTTAAAGTTATCTGTGAAAATTAAGGAAATTGTCTTGCATAAAAATCTGAATGAACAAGTAATTAATTTAATAACAATGTGAAGAAATGAAAACCTAAACTTCCTCTGGTTCTTAATTCTGGAGTTGTATAATAAGATTTCCATTTGTTGAATTACGATTTGACAAAGCCAAAATTTCTAATGCTGTGTTTAACAATCATACCTGTTAAGTGGCATTTTTGATTTTTAACTAGTAATCTGTCTCTGTACTATATAAGTTTTGTTATATAGATTGCCTTAAGGAAACTTAACTATAAATGTACACTCTTCTTGACAAAATCACATCTAATAGATACATTCATTTTAAGTTTTTCCTGGGGCATACTGTTTTAGTGGCCAATATAACCATTTGTTGTAGACAGCTTTTGTAAAAATATATACTTCATGTTGTACTTTTTTGAACAATTTCATATTTCCAACTTGAACTCTAAAGTAAATGACACCTTATTGTTTTTAATCACAGCGTGTATTTTATTAAGAGATCATGTATTTGTACCTTAGCCAAGGTTGTTTTCTGTCTTTTGCACAATTCTAGTGGGGTGGGATTGGTATCTCTGGCCTTTGTAAATGGGTTAAGCAAGTTAAAAAAATGAATGCCTGGATTAATTAATTTTTGCTTCCGTGTTTCATAAATTTGATACTATGTTTTTTTATTGTATGACTTAAAGCAAAACATTGCTAAAATATTTAATACCTGTCTTGAATATGATTGTTTCTGTCCCTGAACAACCAGTTAACCGTTTTCTAGTAACTTCTTAATAAATTTGACAGTTTCTTATCCTCAACTGTTTTTCACCGTCACAAATTTCTGAATGATTTACCAGGCATTATGTAGAAGTCTTACATGCAGAACTCTAAACAATACAAGTTCATAATTCTTCAGGTTCTGCTTCTATCTTTTATTCTTACATTGCATTTTAGAAATCAAGATTACAGAATGATGTGTATTGACTAATTTGGAAAAAATGTACTTCTTTATTTGTGCGATTAATCTTCACAGTCAATTTATTATCAATTTCTTGAGGACACTGGGAAGTGCATTCAATAGGGGACAAAGTGGCCAGCCTTGATGCAAAATCATTAGATAACTAAACATGGGCTGAGTAGCTTTCTCTTCTCAGTATGCACACTGTCTTATTATGTTGTTAATATTTTGAACTTCTCTTAAAATAATGCCACAAATACCCAACTGTGTAACAGTGTGATACAGTATGGCAATTAAAGGACAGTATTTTCCAAAGTACAATTAATGTCACCAGTTAATTTTACTGCAGGCTTTCCAATATCATCAGTTCACTTTGGAGGTTTTGTGCTTAATTAAACCTAAACATTACAAATTTAACAGAACTGGAAGCAACACAAGTGACCCCTCACAGCTTACCCCTCCCCAATTCATCTTGACTTAGGTAATAGAACAAATCCCAACATTTACCACAACATAGACTTAATGCAGGATACAAGGAATAGGTTAATAACACCAAGATCAATGTCCTGGAATGGAGCAACTAGAGCAAAGAATATAGTCCTACAGAACATCTATGTACTTATCTAAAAAAGCCCATGCTTACGGCATCCCATCACACTTGAACTCTTTTGCAACAAAGAGTGAGATATCATTGTAAAATCCTGATCTGCTAAGTGGATAGAGACCTATCCAAGCAAACTTACTTTCAGTATTTGAAGAAAAGATGTTTTACTTATACTGTGTACACATTCTTGTTAAAACAAAGCATTAAAAGGTTCTTAAATTGTTTTTCCTAAAAAAATCTTTTTTTTTTTTTACTTTTGCATTGTTTGTTAGAAAAAATGATATGATTTGCCTTGATTTCAGTTTTTATATCAGTTAAAGTTTAAATTTTAGTAAGACTGTGTAGAACCACCACATATACCATATCATTATGATCAGTTAGTAGTACTTAATATCCAGCTACACATTTTCCAATCTTGAACTTTTATAGTGAAAGGTCAAAGTGCAGTAAGATGTAAAACAGAAATCAACTGAATTGCAGGGCACACATGGGTACAACCACACCAACTAAGGGTAAACTTCAAGGTTCCAGTAAGTGTAACATGTATGCCTATTGAAAATGTGAGTACAGTACACCAGACCCCCTGATTTTCCCACACTAAGAATTATACTCGGGTCCACATGGAGCTGTAGGACTATGCTGCCCAATACAGTGAACAATCTTTGTGAATTTAAGTTGCATTTATGCTAATTAAATATCGTTTTTGAGCAATATTTAAAGGCAAAGATCTGTAAAATATTTGCTGTCCAGAACTGATAGCTTTGAATGTGTCTTTTTGGCATAATGGATTTAAGAAAATGTTTTACAATTTTTGAAAAAAAATGCACAAGTTTTTAAACCTGTCTTAATATTTTGACTGCTATGCAGAGCTATGAAATGTTTATCTCAGTTTTGTGCATCCATCCATTCTAAACTGCTAGTTTACTGTAGGTTGATAATTCTTCCTTTACCGTTTTTTACTTTCAATTAAATACAACACAGTTAGTAGATAAAAAAGCGTAATTATAGACAAATACATTAAATTATGAAGCCATTTAGTCCATTAGAGGGATACAGGGACCTGGCACCTCGCCCAGCAGCATTGGCAGTAAGGCAGGCAATAATTCTGTCTTTCAGGAGATTTACCTATTAAACCACTTGATTTTTGCTAGTGACTTTTAGAAATGAATAATTATCCATCTGCTTGAGAATACAGAAATAAACATAAGACATTTTAACAAATAGGAGTTTCTAAAAATATATTTAAGGCTTAATAAGTGTAAACACATTTAAAGTTGTTTTTGCGCATTGCTTATGCTAGGGTGTTGTCTTCTATTATGTACAGTGCCTATTGTTTTGGCTTCCTTTTTAAGCCCTGCTCCATTCCTGTCCCACCCTGTGTACCATATCTGTTATACAGTAGTAGGGTAAAGCAGTGCTTCTCAACCTTTAAGTATTTGCGACCCGAGTTTTCATAACAGTTTTAATCGCGCCCCCCTAACATTTTTTTAAAATGTAGATGCATATTTTATTATACCTACTTAACTTTTGTTGACATTTATCTAACTCTGTATTTATTGCTCTAGTATCAGAATGTAGTTTAAATTCATTTGTTATGGTTTCAACAGATGTTTTTTTCATATTTTTGATTCTTGTTTTCTTTTTTTCACATCTTCGTGCCCCCCTAGGTGGGCCCGCCCCACAGGTTGAGAACCACTGGGGTAAAGGATAAATCCAGGCCTGCTATAATATAAACATATAAAACATTGCTTTAAGATGTATTATGCCACCTTATTTCAAAACTTTGTCAGAGTCTGAGAATTGTGCTAAAGGTGTGAAAATCTCTCATCATCAGTCAACCTACAAATCAAGCTCCAGTAAGTGTTATGCTCCTCATAGAAGGAGCTGTTTACCCGGTTATTTCCCAGGTCCTGTTTGAGAATCCAATCATGATCAACCCTAATTGGTGGTTTCCCTTATAAGTATAAACTAATTATGCACCTTTCAATTTGTCTTCATTTAAAAATTATAACTTAGTCAATTAGAAAATTTTTAATTCCAAAGTATTAGAAGGCTAATAGAAGACAAGATCTCAAATACTATGGCAGTAATCACCTTTAAACCATATGAAAGAAAAGCAGCACAGATATTATTATCTAATCCATTTTAGATACTACTGCTTATTCAAAAGAAAATATTTCTGCTATACATTAGTGCAACATTCATGTGAAGTTACCTATAAAGCACTACCTTGCATAGCGTGATTATTTTACATGAGAATTCACAAAAATATTCATCTATTTATCTTCCATGGGGGATTTAGCTTGGGTTAGGCACTTTGTGCTGAGTGTTTAGCTTTTTGTCCTTTGAACTTATAGTACAGTGCTATGCATTGAAGCCAGTTATCCTAGCACAACTTCAAGGATATTCATAACTCATTAACTACTCTTTTTTATGGCATTTCTTGCAGGAAAGAGGCAGTGGATTTCTATGCTGAACATCAGTCAAAGTCTTTCTTCAAGTGAGTATTTTATGAGTTAATATTTGACCCTTTATAGTTTATTGATCAAGAGGTTGGAACTTCAAGGTGTGCCGAAAATTATGCTTCACTTATCAGCATTTCTATGGCATTGGCTTGACTTTGCATTAGCAGGTCAAGTAGACACCGGGTAAAGATTTGCACCTGAATATACAGTACAGTACATTATAAAAAATGTAATTGTATTATTATTTTTTCCATAGTTTTTTTAAAATACCTTACTTTTATGATGCAAATGTGTTAAGTGAATGTTTTACTTATTTTGGAGAAGGTAATTTTTTATCCTTCTCTCAGCACAGAAATGAGAAAAGCATTGTAATGTTTTGTGGTGCTGTTGAGAAGAACTCTGGCCCACAAGACCCTGAATTGGATTAAGTGAGTTTGAGAATGAGAATGTTGCATTCTTGCATTCTCTCATGACAGGCTAAATTTCCTCAGAAGAAACTGTCCCAGAACATTTTATTGGTCTTGGTATCTCTGTGGCTAAGGCTACTGTGATAATTTAAATGTTATAATTAGAAAGGCTGCAGAGGTTAGGAGCATGCACTGATACTGTACAGTGCATTGCGACACTCACCACACGACAAGCCACCTCAAGATCCCAGATTAGAACCCAAGTTCAGCCATGCCACAGGTGACACCTCAGTACCACGCTAGCTCCAGGTTTGAATAAAATCCTAGAGGAAGTGCTGAAATCCTTGGATATTGTTATAGTGTTTTGGCTAACCTCTTCAATGTTGTGTGAAAATTAGGGGGCAACGCCTTGGTTCTACCAGATTGGTTTGGTGGTCCCCATTTTTATCAAGGGTGTGTTACATTTACTTAGGGATTAAACTTCCTACTCTCCCTAGAAATGCCTATGCTGAGCAAGTGGGAGCAACTTTGTCTGATCCAGAAGGAGCAATATGGATTCAGCCCTGGTCAAAGAACAGTGAAACAACTGTTTGTCCTGAGGAGTCATTGTATTTTTCTAGATTTTTTTCTGCATATTATTTGTGTACTTGGAGTACTTGGAAAAACTTGTAACAATGTATTCATTGTTGAGAAATGTGCAATAAAGTTTGAGGATCTGGGGCCAGTGCCTCATGTTGTTTGGTTCTTGTATATTCTAATAAATGGCTGTGTTGAAATGCTTGCCATTAAATTGAGTCTGTTCAGTGTGGGCATTGGGTTGTGCAAAGGGGTGCTTATTTTCTCCTTCTCTATTCAGAACTTTCAGGGCAGGATATTGACCTTTTGGAAATATGCAGTTTAGTAGTCTAACGGTTTCATATTTGGTATCTGCAGAGTGTGTTATTCCCTTGGCTGTCAATTTAGGTGTTCATTGGAATAGTTTACATCTGAGTGTTATGTGGTTGGAATGTGAATTAACCCTTTTAAATCTGTGGTCATGTTTCTTTCAAAGAAAACATGGCTTGTTTCCTGTGGACAAGGTGCAGGCAGCTGCCCTAAGTAGAGGAGCTCATGTACCTTGGGCTCTTGTTAAGAAGAGAGGGCAGAGACAATCATTACATTTTCTGGTGAATCTTTGTAGCATCAGCAGGTTCACTGGACTGTGGTGATAAAGACAAAATAAGTCTTTCAATGAAGCCTTTGGCTTACAAGACCTTAGTAGTGACTAAAATGACAAGATTTCAAGTAGGCGTAGCCAAAATGAGGATACTGAACATGATTGCTAGGCTTATGTTCTGTTATATGCTTAGGAACTGAGAAATATGGGAGAATCTCAGAGTATTACTGTTTTTCTAGATTGAGTGGAGCCAGTTGATGTGAGGTAGGCCTAAAGTCTGTATTCTACTGGCTGTATCCTGTGTGAGTTTTACTCTGCATGACCCACTGACAGACCCAGGAGATGATCGAGGGATTGGATCTCTCAACTAGCCTGAGGAAGACTGGGAGTTCCTCAGGAAGAGCTGGAGGAAATTGTTGGAAATAGGATAGGAATATAAACTCCGTTCAGCATGTTGCCATTGCAGCTTTCACTGGAAAAAGTGGAGTGAAAATGAGTGACAAGCAGTTATGATGAAACCTTTAATAACAACTGATTCTATGTGGGAGTTGTTTTTAACTTCATATAAAAAACAAAGTCCTGATATAATTGTTTACTTATTCAAGTACCACTAAAGACATTTGAAAGTTGTTTATTTGTTAGCATGTCTGACCACTTAGGGTTTTGGCATTTTATTTGTTTTCTTTCTTTTTTTGTTTTTGGCTATCGTATAACCCATGCAATGCCAGCTGTGCTGTTTGGAATTGCAAGGGATTGATTGGTCACCCGAGGTTTTCAGTGAGCCATGCTGTAAATCTTTTACTTTTACAGATTTTAATTTCAGTAAGGCTGATTATGGCTCTGTATAAAATAATATTTGTCCTTTATTTATCTCCAGAGTGACATGTTAGGTAGGGCTCTTTTCAGTTTATGTCCCTAAATTATACTCTATATTGGATCTTGTATTCACAGTATATGTATTCTAGGGAGTCACTGGGAGAAATTATTTCTTTTCCTCACTGACCTTCTAGAAATGATCATTTCTTCCTGGTTTTACATTGACCTTTCTGCTTTCTTCAAAGGGTACTTGAGGGTCTATGAGTGGTTTCTGCAGGTTTGAGACAGTCAAAGGTTGTATATCCTTCAATATAATATACCCTGTGCTGTGAGGAATTCAAATCAGAAAACATTTAGGAGAACAATGCCATCATTTTCAATTCAGTTTTATTTTCCTTTTTTATTAAAGCTTTTGTATAAAACTACACTTTCTTTATTGAGTAGGATGGTAAATCTCAACTTCCTGTTAACTGCTGTTGATTTAAATGAAAACTAAATTATTAAGTTATACACTGTTCATCACATTTCTGCTATAAATAATGATCATAGTAGAGTCCATCTATTGGAAAAGTGAGTCTGAAAAATGATTGAATGCTAACAAACCAATGAAGCAGATTTCAATTCAAATGCAATGCCTACATATTGGAATTTCATTTCTTAGAATGTGATCTGGTCGAGTTTTACTAATTTTAAATAACTGTTGCTGGAAAATATGAGCTTGGAAAGCCATTGCTTGTTAGAGTAAAGACTAAAGTTAACATTTGAACCCATATTTCATAATTGTGTCGTGTTCCTTATGGTCATCTTTCATAAACTGTTTAACAAAGGTCAACATCAATAAATAAAAAACGTAAATATGTTTTAGGTATGAAAGTTGAGAATACTTCCCATATCACAAAAGTACACATATATCTTCTGAGCTCACACAATCAGAAATCTTCTATGCTGCATAAGAACATACAATAATGAATCATTAAGTTTCCAAATTGTTAGTTTTGGTGTGGCTTTTAAAGAAACTTTGAATGAGGTGAAAAAAACAAAATTATGCAGGCAAGGAAATGTATTTGAACATTGAAATCTGGTCTGTTTTATTTTGTATCATCAAGCCATGCTATAACTGGCTAACATGGAAACAGATCTTAGTCATCCGCTGTTGGACAAAGCAACAATTGGTCCATTACCTCTTCACTATTCAGCTGAAGTGCTGCATTACTGAACTATAGTTAAGTACAGATAAGCAAGTTAAAGTTTTCCTGTCACAAAAAACCTTTATCAACAAGACATTAAAGCACTCTAATTGCTAGATATTGCAAAAAGCAAAAAAATACTGTTTAAATGTCTTTTATAAAATTAATTCTCAAGGTAATAAAGACCAGATATGCTTTATTTGCATTGAGTTTTCTTTGCTGGTATATTTACTTTTCGTACCTTGCCCATCTCCATTTGAAATACCTACCTCAGGTAATGTATAGTTAAGAATTGTTAGGATAGTTGTTTTTCAAGCATTTTTTACATAAAAGTATAATATAATAATATATATAAAATATAATTAAAGTATGTAAGTATAATAGATGTATTACAGATATAATTATAGTTCATGCAAATTAATTCTGTTTAACGACAAAATAAAAACATACAGCATTTATTAACAACATATTAACAACATATAGTATTAATTTATGTGAACTATTGACATTATTGTCCTTAGGACATAATACTCCAACTTCAGTCTTTTCAAACAGCCTAATATGCATACTTAATTACTGGCTTGTATTAAAATATGGGTAAGTATAGACACACACTGTACTGTAGTATTCATATTCCTTTTCTTTGCAGTAATCTCCTTCAGTTTATAACTTCTGGCCCAATCATTGCCATGGAGATCTTTGGAGATGAGGCTGTGGCAGCTTGGAGGAGACTCCTTGGGCCAACAGACTCAAGTGCTGCTCGAACTGAGGCACCAGACAGCGTGAGAGCAAAGTTTGGCACAGATGGAACCAAAAACGCTGCACATGGATCAGATTCAATTGCATCAGCAGCACGAGTAAGATAACAGAATAATTAACAAGCTGTTTGATTCTAATTACTGTCTTTAGATATTTGAAAATAATTTATATAATACCTTATGAAATTTTGCATGTTTACTTGTTAGGTCTAGAGAAAAAACATGCTTTAATGTTTAAAATGTTCACCATTTTTATAATGTAAGAAAATAATTTATAAAAATAAGAAAACATAAAATAGCCCAATAGTACATGCAGTTATTAAACAGAGTGGTATATTTATTTTGGCACAATCTGTTTTATAACATTTTGCTGTAAAGGTGTGTAGGTGATAAACTTCACTCTAGTAGCTGTCCATACAGGTAATATTTTTGTTACATTTTCTGATTATTCTATTATTTGAAACTACAAGTAGCAAAAATTGAAAATAAATATTTTAAAATGCATCAATTCATCATTTACAATATGCATATGGTTTCACTATTTGAAACATTTTATTTTATGCTTCATTTACTAGACAGTATTTTATATTTACTATTATGTTAAACATGGACGTTTGAATTTTGTAGCAATATTGATGAAAATGTAGATGGGCAAACACATATAAAAATTGGATAGTTAGTTATAGTATTTAATCTAGAATATAGTTTGTCTACTTAAATGTAGTGATAAAGAGGAACTTTCATTGCAGCTTTGGCAGAACCTTGCAAAAATTGCGCTCTTGGCCCTAGGTAATCTGAACAGCAGTGAGCATGTGTCCTTTAAGTTTTGTCTTTCGTGGTTCTTCTTTTTCTTATTTTTCATTTGTCTTATTTATGTTCACCTTGTTCAGTCAATCAGTGTGTTTACGTATGCTTCAGTAACCCAGGTATACACAGAAACCTGATTTTTAAAATGCCATGTAAACCCCTATTCAAGCCGCCAGCTCCACTTCACGTGTACTTGGGCTCTTGGGCTCCTTTCTCAAGAACTGCAGGCAGTCATGTACCCAGGCTAATAAATTTAAGTAGAGGATTGTGTCTAAGTACTGCTCTTTAAATTCTTGATACTCTCTCTCTCTCAAACACAGTGCCATATCCTCTGCACAACATCTCAAGATGGCACCATTTCTTGTCCATATATCTCCATTGTAATTTTCATTACAAAAATCATTACTCCAGTTCATGTTAATTAAATAACAAATAACAAACTAGTTCAAACCAGACTGTACTGTCCCACATCCATTCTTTTTGAAATGTTTTCTGATAATACATATTAATAACACAATGCAATATTTAGGCAGGATAATTATTTAGCAAGTTTATTAGGTTTAAAATGATCACAGTTTAAGTAACCCTTGTTGAATTCCGCTAGAGCTGAGATCTGCAAAAAGGAATTTTTCCCATCTTTTCTGCTCACATGTGCTGTCAAGGGAAATACATTGCAAGAACACATTTGTTTTAAAATAAGAGACTAACTTACTGAATAAGCTTGTTACAATTTATTACTAATCTCAACTACAATAATTAAAATTAATTGAGTTTTACATACCATTCTATTTTTGAAAAAAACGCAGATCATGTTAATGATTGTGTTTCATATAGTGATTGCTACTTTTTCACATGGTCTTTACAATAATGTAAAGTAATGAATTATTAGTAGTGTGTTATCCCCTCTTCTGTTCAGCCTTGCCATCAACTGGTTAATATGTAGCACTGGTAATGGAAAAGGGCTGCAATGGGTAGATGGCAACTAGTTAAAGTTGATGAAATCTGACGATGATGTCATTATGATTGAGACTAATGCACAGAGGGCACAAGACAAAATCCATCGTATAGCAATCACCGGACAGAAACTAGGATTGCTTATCTCGACTTAAAAAAACAAAATTGATGTAAATAACACTTCAGGCTCCTCCCTATACATCAATGGCAATCACGTGGACAACGTTCAAAGGTTCACTTATCTTGTCAGCCTGCTTACCTGAGGCAACAACACTATAGCTGAGATCAAGATACATATTGGAAAGGGGTCCTGTGCCATGAGGAGGTTGTGGAACATTTGGGATGACAAGCAGCTATCCATATACACCAAGATGAAACTATATATAATAGTGTTATCCCACTTCTTCTATATGAGGCTGAGACATTTTTCCTTTCTCACGAAGGCACAACGTGCTAAACTGGACAGCTTTGATTCATGTGGCCTACACCAAATCATGCACATATGATGACAAGAAATGACCAGTACAGATATGGTTCGGACAAGAGCTGCCTAGTTGCCCATCAGTACAAAGTACATAAAAGATGTCTAGCTTGGTTTGTTCTTCTAATATGTATGAACAAAAGCAGATTACGTAAACAAGCCATGTAGTGGGCCTTTCCCGGAAAAATGCCAATCGGGCAGACCAAGAACGACCATGGGCACAAAACATTAACAAAGACCTTCACTTACTGAGTATGAATCAGACAGAAGCACAGTAACTGGCACTTGACAAATGTGCTTGGCATCATCATATTTCTGCCTTATGTTCCATGGGGCACAAAATGTCATAAGAAGAAGAAAGTAGTGAAAAACCACAAGATTTCTTTATTAAGTATTTATTGACTTTAACAATTCAGTTTTGTATCAAGATAGTTAAGGAAGTCAGATGTTCAGAGTTACAGATTAGTAGATATCTGATCACCCATTTAGTGTTAAAATGAAAAGCTTTCAGGATTTTTTTATTAATTGCAAAAATGAAATGTATAGTGCAGATTAGGATGAAGCCTGATGATATTTGGATTTTATAGAATTGGCTTTTTTTATTTTTGAGTCTCTGATTTTTCTTTTTACCACATAATGAAAAGTCAAGGGTTTAAGAATGAAGATGAAACCATGTTAAGCTACATCTTTGTAATCATGTGGTCAACTTCTCAGCCACTCTTTTATTTATATAAAAAGTTACTCTGATACCACTTGTGAGAGTACATCTGGCTCAAAATCGTTACATTGTTTTCTCTTATACTTGTATGTTTGTAGAGTACAGTGAGATTAGTTACACCTTGTGAAATAAATGCCAATGACACTGCAAAAAGATTTGGGACCACTCTGTATACTTGAAGTTTTGGCTGAAGAAAAAGGCAAAAGGTTTAAACAATGATCTTTACAGACTTTAGTCCAAAATAGAACTGTCGAGACAGAAAAAATATGGCAGGGGAAATGACGTCATCTGGGTAGCAACCGGACGTGATGTCATTGGGTCCAGAACCTGAAGTGACGTCATCAGGCCCAGGCAGACTTTCCTGTGGTTGGTCTACAGAAGAAAAAGAGAAAGAATTAGTGCATTCTGCCACCCTCTGGTCTGGCGTGGAATTATCCTTTTTTGTGCCCTTTAGCTGCCTCCTATACGCACGTGTGTGACAGCCTCTTGTGATCAAGTGCATTATCAGATCTTTTTTAAAAACATGTAGCTAATGTTTGATTGTCAGAATTAGACTATACATCAATAACTATCTAGGTGGAATTTAATGAGCAGAAGAGATAGTGAGGTGAGGACACTTTGAATAATTGAAATTCTTAAACTTGTAGAACATTTGCTAAATATGTGTAACATTAGTAGAATTCTGCAATGCTGACAAAACACATATATTTTCTTCAGGTGAACAATAGCTTTTAAATTAAACAAGGGTGTCACATTTGTTCATGCCAACATCAGTTAAATGTTTGTAGAGTATAATATTTACTTTGTCTAAAACAGCATTTCCCAGCCTTTGTGGTTTGCGACTCACTTTTGGAGGGTGTCCCCCTCTGCAAAATTGAGCACAATCTAAAGGAGGTTGGTTCCCAGGCAATCATCAGCACATCACAGAGCTAGATGAGTCATGTGCGATAATCAGTGCGTTTCTTCCTTGGTGAATTGAGCACGATCACTAGAGTTCGTCCGGGATCGATCATGATCTGCCTGCAATGCTGCCACTGCGAATCAAGCGTTGTCATTGCAGCAATGGGAGGCGTTTTGTCTGGGGTTGGCCACAGTCCACCTCCAATTTTATTTTTATGCAGATTTTATTTTTTTCTCCAGCCGTCTGGAGTTTTTTTTTTTTTTTTGTTTTTTCTGTACTCCCTGGCTATCGGACCTTACTCTTATTCTATGTTAATTAATGTTGACTTATTTTATTTTCTTACTGTGTCTTCTATTTTTCTATTCTTCATTATGTAAAGCACTTTGAGCTACATTTTTTGGATGAAAATGTGCTATATAAATAAATGTTGTTGTTGTTGTTGTTGCAATGCCGCCATGGCCCACAGGTTGGGAGAGACACTGGTCTAAAATATAAGTATTTATTTAAGGTGTTGTATATCTCCAATAGCATTACCTAGCATTAACTGTCACACAAGATGAAAACCTGAAATCACTGTAGCTAAGGCATAAAAGCCAAGTATAAATATTGTTCAAGCCATTTTTGCCCGCTACTCTACTCTGGTAAAGAACAAATAACCAGCTACAGAATTATTCCTTTGTTGCTTAGCTAGCCCTGTTGTGCTGAGTGCTACTTAATCGTTTCTGTGTTTGCATTACTGTTCCACATATGACCATGCATGAGTGTGGACTCTTCTTTAGTTATGTAAGTTTAAAGCATGTTGTTTGCTTTTACTATACTGAACTACACATATTCGTTGAATTTTATTGTTAATTAAAGACTTATTAATATCTTTTGTATGCTATGAAAAAGAACAACAAAAATTTCTTTACATGGCACAAGGACTGCAAAGTGCACAATATTACCATTTTGTCACAGTAAGTTGTTCTTTAAATTAGTGGGTAGTATAACTGTCTGCACATTTTAAATCTAACATTTCAAAAATAATCTGAAAAAAGTATGTATTAATTTCTCAGAGTAGCCCTAGAAAATCAGCTAAAATTTGATTACATGAATTCAGTGATCAGTCTCAAAACCAATTTTACCCCCAATCATGAATAAGACCTTGAGTTACTTAAACTGCTCACAATTTACCCTCAGGGAACAAACCACGCTTTTTCAAAAGAGGATCAAAACCTCACATTATCAGGAGATAGATGCTTAGTGTTTCTGCCCACCAACACTTAATTATTTTATGGGTTCTGTCATAAAAGAATAAATGACAAGGTAATATAGTCTATATTCAAAATTAAAAAATGAAACAGAGATTTGTAAGCTAGTAAACAATAATATAGCAAGGTTGAAAAAGGTCACATATTATTGTTCCAAGATCATCATTATTTGTCTCCAGCATTTATACTTTGGGGACTCCAAAATCAAATATCCTTTTCTGGACATTAAGAGGGCATTATTTCAGAATGGCAAAAATTTCTGAATTTTTTTTTCGATGAAAGATGTACTACCTTTGGTTGGTTTTGTTCTTGACGCAAAGCTGTTCTAGTTTTTAACATGTCATTTTTATTGTAACTTTTTTGCCAATCTATACATGTCATACCTTGTTATGGCATAGGTAATACAGTATAGACAAGCATCATCATTGCACAGCTTTTCAGCTTTGTGTTACTTTTTTCTGAATCAGTGTGCAAATACAACACTCATTGAAGAGATTGATTTTCTAAATTCTCAGAAGTGCATATTCCACTTAACAACTGAGTGTTTTCTTGTTTGTGATATGCACCTAAGTGTCCTTCTGAGAGCCTACTGTTATACATAAATTGCCTAAAGGACTGTTTTAATCTTTATTTCACACTCTGAAAATAGAAAGTCTTCAGCTGCCATAAAATCAACTATTTTCCAAATCTTGGGACTAGATTTAGAATTTAATACAAACTGTATGCATTAAGCATATATTTTTGGGAAACTTCCTTTTTAGTCTGCTTTTTAAAGTGATTTTATGAAGCAGATGGTTAGATTTACGAAAAAAGACAACATACGCCCCCAGTCTTCCTTTTCTGCAGTGCTGAATTAATTCTTCCATCTGGTACTCAAGAACATAATTGTATAGCTGTCGGAATAACGGTTGGTACACTTTGGATAGTGTTTATAATGTGTTTTAGGGTTAATTGTTTTTTGTTTTTATAACATAACAGACTGAATTTCACTGTTTGAAACAATTTCTGTTGCTCGGTTTGTAAGTGTAGTTCTAAGCTTGGCATAATATTTGTAAGAATATTCTGTATAATGCATTAAAATAAAGTACATTTTTCACATTAGAGGAGCCTAAATAGTCTTGCACTACAAGCCAAATAACCTCTGGTACTTTTGTTTAAATATAGTAATGCTGAGCACCAATTTCTGTTTTACAGTACTCTGAAAAAAAATTGATTTTTGGTTAGATAGCTTCTTTTTTTACCAAACTATCAAAGTGACCATAAAGTACTGCATTTCCTTCAGTTAATATTTCCATTACATACAGTATATACATACTCTGAACAGTTATTAGGAACACCTGCTTATCCATGCAGTTACCCAATTAGCTTATCATGTAGGCAGCAACGCAATCCATAAAATTATGCATATATAGGTTGTTCACACCAGAGCTTCAATTATTGGTGAGCAGCAGTTCTGTAGATGGAAATGCCTTGTTGATGGCAGAGGTCAGAGGAGAATAGTCAAACTGGTTCAAGTTGACAGAATGGCTATTGTAACTCAGATTACCACTCTGTGCAACTGTGGTGAGCAGGCAAACATTTCAGAATGCACAACAATGAACCTTGAGGTGGATGGGCTACTATATTGGGTTCTACTCTTGTCAGCCAAGAACAGAAAACTGAGACTGCAGTAGACAACTGGACAGTTGAAGACTGGAATAAACATAGCCTGGTCTGATGAATTTCAGTTTCTGCTGAGGCACACAGTTAGGGTCAGAGTTTGGCACCAACAGAATGAATCCATCCACCTTACATGCCTTAAGTCAACAGTCAAGGCTGGTGGTGGTGGTGTAATGGTGTGGTTAAAGATTTCTTGGCACACTGTGGGCCTGTTTAATATCAATCAATCATCTCTTGAATGCCATAGCCTATTTGAGTATTGCTGCTGACCATGTGCATACCTTCATGGCCACAATTTACCCATCTTCTAATGGCTACTTCTAGCATTATATCTCACCATGTTACAAAGGAAAAGTCTTTTTAACCTTCTTTCATGAACATGACAATGAGTTCAGTGGCCTTCTTAGTCATCAGATCTGAATCCAATAGAACAACTTTGGGAATGTGGTAAAATGGGAGATTTGCAGCATGAATGTGCAGCTAACAAATTTGCGGAAATTGCGTGATGCAATCATGTCAACATGGACCAGACTCTTAAAGGAATATTTCCAAAATCTTATGTAGGCCATGCCACCAAGAATTGAGGCTGTTTTTGAGCAAAAGAAGGCCCTATCATTTATTAGTATAGTTTTCCTAATATTTTGCTCAGTGAGTGTAATTACAGGTACAGTGGTTAGCATTGCCCCTCCTCGAACCGCCACCTTATCGTGGTGGAGGGGTTTGCATGTCCCAATGATCCTAGGAGCTCTGTTGTCTGGGGCTTTATGCCTCTGGTAGGGTCATCCAAGGCAAACTGGTCCTAGGTGAGGGATAAGACAAAGAATGGTTCATCAAACCTCCTATGAAGAATAAATATTTTGGACGGCGTTTTCCCTCGCCTGGACACGGGTCACCGGGGCCTCCCTCTGGAGCCAGGCCTGGAGGTGGGGCTCGATGGCGAGCGCCTGGTGGCCGGGCCTGCACCCATGGGGCTCGGCCGGGTACAGCCCGAAGAGGCAATGTGGGTCCCTCTTGCCATGGGCTCAGCACCTATGGGAGGGGCCAAGGAGGTCGGGTATAGTGTGAGTTGGGTGGGGACCTTGGCGGTCCGATCCTCGGCTACAGAAGTTGGCTCTTGGGACGTGGAATGTCACCTCTCTGAAGGGGAAGGAGCCTGAGCTGGTGTGCAAGGTCAAGAGGTTCCAGCTAGATATAGTCGGGCTCACCTCGACGCATGGCTTGGACTCTGGAACCAATCTCCTTGAGAGGGGCTGGACTCTCTACCACTCTGGAGTTGCCCCCGGTGAGATGCACCTAGCGGGTGTGGACATACTTATTGCCCCCCGACTTGGAGCCTGTTCATTGGGGTTTACCCCGGTGGAAGAGAGGGTAGCCTCCTTCCGCCTTCAGGTGGGGGGACGGGTCCTAACTGTTGTTTGTGCGTATGCGCCGAACAACAGTCTGGAATACCCACCCTTTTTGGAGTCCCTGGAGGGGGTGCTAGAGGGCTTCTGGGGACTCCCTCGTTCTGCTGGGAGACTTCAATGCTCATGTGGGCAATGACAGTGAGACCTGGAAGGGCGTGATTGGGAGGAATGGCCTCCCTGATTTGAACCTGAGCGGTGTTTTGTTATTGGACTTCTGTGCTTGTCACGGATTGTCCATAACGAACACCATGTTCAAGTATAGGGGTGTTCATATGTGCACTTGGCACCAGGACACCATAGGCCTCATTTGATGATCGACTTTGTGGTTGTGTCGTTGGACTTGCGGCCACATGTCTTGGACACTTGGGTGAATAGAGGGGCGGAGCTGTCAACTGATCACCACCTGGTGGTGAGTTGGCTTTGATGGTGGGGGAGGATGCCGGTCAGGCCTGGTAGGCCCAAACGTATTGTGAGGGTCTGCTGGGAACATCTGGCAGAGTCCCTTGTCAGAAGTAGCTTCAACTCCCATCTCCGGCAGAAGTTCGACCACGTCCCGAGGGAGGTAGGGGACATTGAGTCCGAACGGGCCATGTTCCGTGCCTCTATTGTTGAGGCGGCTAGCCAGAGCTGTGGCCGTAAGGTGGTCAGTGCTTGTCGTGGCGGCAGTCCCCAATGCCCGTTGGTGGACACCAGCGGTGAGGGATGCCGTCAAGCTGAATAAGGAGTCCTACAGGACCCTTTTGTCCTGTGGGACTCGGGAGGCAGCTAATAGGTACCAGCAGGCCAAGCGGAATGCGGCTTCGGTGGTTGCTGAGGCAAAAACTCGGGCGTAGAAGGAGTTTGGGGAGGCCATGGAGAACGACTTTTGGACGGCTTCGAAGAGATTCTGGTCCACCATCCGGCGTCTCAGGAGGGGGAAGCAGTGCAGTGTCAACGCTGTATATGGTGGGGATGGTGCACTGCTGACTTCGACTCGGGACATTGTGGGTCGGTGGAGGGAGTGCTTCGAAGACCTCCTCAATCCCATTAACATGCCTTCCAATGAGGAAGCAGAGCCTGGGGACTCGAAGGTGGGTTCCCCCATCTCTGGGACTGAAGTCACCGAGGTGGTCAAAAAACTCCTTGGTGACAGGGCCTCGGGGGTGGATGAGATATGCCTGGAGTTCCTCAAGGCTCTGGATGTTGTAGGACTGTCTTGGTTGACACGCCTCTGCATCATTGCATGGACATCAGGGACAGTGCATCTGGATTGGCAGACCGCGGTGGTGGTCCCCCTCTTTAAGAAGGGGGACCGGAGGGTTTGTTCCAACTACAGAAGGATCACACTCCTCAGGCTCCCTGGAAATGTCTATTTGGGGGTCCTGGAGAGGAGGGTCTGTCGGATAGTCGAACCTTAGATTCAGGAGGAACAGTGTGGTTTTCGTCCTGGTCGTGGAACAGTGGACCAGCTCTATACCCTTAACAGGATCCTGGAGGGTGCATGGGAGTTTGCCCAACCAGTCTACATGTGTTTTGTTGACTTGGAAAAGGCATTCAACTGTGTCCGTCGGGAAATCCTGTGTGGGGTGCTCCGGGAGTATGGGGTACCGGACCCACTGATAAGGGCTGTTCGGTCCCTGTACAACTAGTGTCAGAGCTTGGTCCGCATTGCCGGCAGTAAGTCAAACCCGTTTCCAGTGAGAGTTGGACTCCGCCAGGACTGCCCTTTGTCACCGATTCTGTTCATAACTTTTATGGACAGAATTTCTAGGCGCAGCCAGGGTGTTGAGGGGGCCCGGTTTGGTGGACTCAGGATTGGGTCACTGCTTTTTGCAGATGATGTTGTCCTGTTTGCTTCTTCAGGCCGTGATCTTCAGCTCTCTCTGGATCGGTTCGCAGCTGAGTGTGAAGCAGCTAGGATGGGAATCAGCACTTCCAAATCCGAGACCATGATCCTCAGCCGAAAAAGGGTGGAGTGCCCTCTTAGGGATGGGGGCGAGATCCTGCCCCAAGTGGAGGAGTTCAATTATCTCGGGGTCTTGTTCACGAGTGAGGGAAGAATTGAGCGTGAGATCGACAGGCGGACCGGTGTGGCGTCCGCAGTGAAGCGGGCTCTGCATCAGTCTGTCGTGGTGAAAAAGGAGCTGAACCTTAAGGCAAAGCTCTCAATTTACCAGTCGATCTATGTTCCTACCCTCACCTATGGTCATGAGCTATGGGTAATGACCGAAAGAACGAGATTGCGAATACAAGCGGCTGAAATTAGTTTCCTCCGCAGGGTTTCTGGACTTTCCCGTACAGATAAGGCAAGAATCTCAGTCATCCGGGAGGGGCTCAGAGTAGAGCCGCTGCTCCTCTGCATCGAGAAGAGTTAGATGAGGTGGCTTGGGCTTCTGATCAGGATGCCTCCTGGACGCCTCCCTAGTGAGGTGTCCCGGGCACGTCCAACCGGGAGGAGGCCGTGGGGAAGACCCAGGACATGCTGGAGGGACTATGTCTCCTGGCTGGCCTGGGAACGCCTCGGGATTCCCCCGGAAGAGCTAGAAGAAGTGGCTGAGGAGAGGGAAGTCTGGGCATCTGTGCTCAAGCTGCTGCCCCCGCGACCCGATCTCGGATAAGCAGAAGAGAATGGATGGATGCATGGCTGGATGGATGGTTAGCATTGCCCACTTGCAGCTCTAGTGTACTGTTTCAATCCTGGCGACATTCACTGTTGATGTGACATTTACTATTTTCCCCTATGTCCCCATTGACTTTTGCTTTGGTTATTTGGTGTTTACTGTCACCAAAAAAAAAAAAAAAAATTTTGTTAGATTAGCTTTTGAAATTTAATTGGCTTGCTGTGAGTGAATGGCTTGGTACTCCATCCAGAGATAGTTTATACTTATGTCATTTACTGTGAATTTGAAATTAATTCTTTCATTCTTTGCAAATACCTTTAGACTGTTCACCTCCCCGTCTTTAACATACACAATTTGAATATTAAGTGAGCTATTGCACCATAATCAAGCTAATTTCTTTGATTCATTAGAAAAGAAACCACAAAACCATGGTTTATCCAAGTATAGCAGCTGGAGATGAGACAAACAGTGATAGCAACTCATTTGAAAAAGGGTGATGCAGAGTTTAAGAACAGCAAGCATTTCTGTTCAAAAGTACATATCATCTTTCACTGTAGTGACCACAAACTACAAATTATGAAAGTAAAGTTAAGTAGAACTGAGCTAAAGGCTGAGAATTTATATTTTAAATAATTTGAATGGGTATTTTTCCCCACAGTAGTAAAGTACGGCAATGTGCATTTGCCAAAACACAACTTTTTAATTTTTTAATTACATAACTTTAAATTTATGTACTAAAAAAATGAAAAGAAGCTTGGAAACACAATGATCACACATGATGATGGCAAATACAGCAGGCATGTTGTGTGTCTAACCTTTTTTATGTTTTTTTTTTTTTAGTATAGAAATAACATTTAATTGCATTTTGCAAGTCTGGATTGAATCTCATTCTTGTCACTGCTTTTCCATGGGCTCTCATCTGTTTCTCCCTCATCCCATTGTTATGTGTTTTTGTTAGTTGGTAGTGCTAACCTGGCACTGTAGGAGTGAGTGTTGGTAATGGTGCGAGTGTGCCCTGTTATGGATTGGCACCTCAGTGTGCTCAGTCATGTCCTGTTAGGCTCATTTGAATTAGCTTGAATGGTATATGAAGTGTTTCATAATGTATCATATTAAGCGATATTAAGTATACCATTATCCATCCATCCATCCATCCATACCTGCTTTGTACACAACAGAGAAGAGGAGGCTGTTCTAACTGCATTGGGTGTGAGTAAGGACCAAACCCAACATGATACCTTTGCAGGGCATACTTTGCCATGCATGCATAATTTTATTTTTACTGAATCAAATTGCCAATTAATCAACTATAGAAAATGTGGGTGGACACTTTAGTGTCTGTATGAAACTGATGTAGACCAAGCAAGAACATGTGAACTCTACACAATAAATTAGCCACCTTAGACTTCAAGCCAGCCCCTTGCTATTGTTTTGTAAACAACAGTGCTAACCCTCATGCCACAGTACCACATAGACCAAAAGTATAATAAAAATAAATACTATATTTCTGGAATGCTTCAATTTTAAAAATACCTCATATGAATTATTCTGTAGTTTTTTTTTTCTAATTTTTTTGGTTTATTTTAGGAACTGGAGTTTTTCTTCCCATCCACTGTTGCCCATGGACCAATTAATACTGCAACATACCATCACTGCACATGTTGTATTATAAAGCCACATGCTGTTGCAGAAGGTATGTGCAAATATTCAATTTTGTAAAATATGTTGTGTTAAGATTGTAGTATACCTTGAAATGCTCTATTTATCTTACTCACTTAGGTTTAATTACTGCTGAAAATAATTTTTGATCTACTAGACAAATTCTTATTAATGAGGCTGGTTTTCAAATATTGGTTGCGTAAGACACAGTTTCGATACGTGTCACTTTTAATGATTTGCTGTTCATGAAAAGAACAGGATATATTCTTTTTGTTTTTTCTATGTTATAAATGTACATTATGAACTGAAAATGGTGCTGTTACTGCTCTTGAAGTCAACAAACCATTAAGCTACATTTCATGAGTTTTCTGCATTGGTTCTCTGTCGGAACTGTTAATTAAACAATCATTTAATGATCGGCATAGTTGCATAACTCATCCTACATTTGGATCATTCTGCACTGGTGGAAAGAGCAAAGACCCATAAAATGATTAAATGCCAGTTTAGTTGACAACAAACCAATGCAAACATCCCTTTTGTAAAAAAAAAAAAAAAAATCACCAAAATGTCTGCTTTAATAAATAAAGATCTTTGTAAATGAAAATTTCAGCTATGCATCTACCCATCTTTTATTAAATGAATATTTCAGAAATGATTTAAACAACTATTTGTTGTTACTATTAAATTTATAGACAAAAAATGATCATTACAATATTTTACATTGTATGTTTTGTGTAAGGACAGCCAAATGTGTTAAGATTTCAGAGTCCTTCTGCCACATGTTTTTTATTTTTATCTGAAGAAAAGATTGCTTGGATACTTTTGAAGATGTGTTTTAATAATATTGTCTCTGACAATCTAGTCTATTTAATAATGCTTATTTCCAGACTCATGTATTTACCTTGTAATACCAACATAGTTTTCCCACTGAGCATTACATTTCAAGCAATTTTCTAATGTTGACAACCTCAACACTTGCATGAAGAAATGTTCAAAATGTTCCCTGATTTTTGAAAAAAGGAGTGTCTGCATGCCATTAAAAAGAAAGGAAATCCTAGACTCTTGCTCAAAACTACAGATCTGTTTCTTCAGCATGAACTAAAGGAAGATCTTTCATCCTCTTTAATTCACCATAGGGTTTCTCTGCTTCTTTTAAAGTAAGCACAATGTTTTTTTGTTCCTTCCAGCATCCTCCCAATTGTGTCTTAGTTTAATGTTTTCCCTGCTTCTCTCCACCTGTTTTGTCCTTTCATCCTATTTCTCTCTACAAATTCTTTGACCTGCACTGCACTCTTATTCCAGACTTTAGTACTTTTGGCATTCTTTACATACCTACCTTTTAAAATCCTCTTGTTCAGATGCTACTCTATTCATCTCACACACACACAGAATCAGTCTCTTCAGTCTGTATTTTATTGTGCTGCCAACAACAGATAAGCCAATCTACACTGAACACAAATAATTCTGACTGACAGGTGAGAGTGGATAACATTTTAGACTGACATTACTTTTTTGCTAAGCATGGAGCATACTGGCATTAGGGAGTGTCAGTTACATAAACAGCCTAGCTGTTTTTGAATTTTGAGTCAGCCTGAGTGAATACCTGCCACCTGCTTGTGTTATTGAGGGTGGTTTTATGGCTGATGGTTTGCTCTTAGCTTTCTCCCCTAGCATATCCCAGGTGATGGTATAACAGGTTTGGTTCATTTCACACTGACACTCCTTTCTTTAGCTGTTCTGCTGTGTGCTTCCTTTAAATCTGGAGACCAACTCTCTGAATGTAGTGGGAAGAACAAGGCATTAATTCATTTAATTAAAGAAATATCCCTTGTCAGTCACTCAGGGAAGAGACGCTGGCGCACTCATGTTGTTGCCACTCCTCCCTGTTAACAATACTTTCCATTAAAATTTGCGTTATCCTGTATCTATCTGTTTTAATATTCTATTCAGAAAACATCTCTATCCAATGTAACATATACCTGCTATTTCTTTACAGTATGAGATCCTGTGAAGCACCTTGAGCATGGAAAAGATGCTATATAAATAAAATTTTTATTATTTTATTATTGCTGAAAACTGCTCATGGCAGGTAGCCACTGGCAGTTTCATGTGCAACTGATGCTAACAGCCTTGGAAATACTCTAAATGCAATACTCTTAAGTCTAAAATAGGTTATGACCTTCTTGTGAAATGAACATAATTTTAAAACATGTTAAATGGGCAATAATGTAATTACACCCATTAGCCGACCAGCATTTCTCTCAGATAACATGGTAAAGAATGATTGAAAGATATACTCTACCCTATCACTTACTGCTCATATATAGAAAGTGTAATGTAATCCATTCTTTGCTTAATGCAATGAAAAAAATGAAACACATGGCATCAAGTCTGAAAATGGACAATGTAAAGGGAAAGAATGAGTAAGTCAAGGAAGCTAACCTTGCACATTAATGTCGAGGCCACATATTGTCTATTGGTTTATAGGAATTTGCCATAAGCCACACAGGCAAATCATTTACTAAGAGCAGTCAGTGGTAAGCAGACACTTGTAAGTGGTAGCATTCCACCAAAACTATAGGAGTAATGAATGTCAAAATTAAGTATAGAGATGGGCATAGTTGGTATGAAGCCATATTTATGATTGTTGAACATGCTCATTCTTTAAATAGGACCATTATGAGTTGATCAATTCTATCTTTCCATTCTGACACCAAAATGCCAATATCTTAAACTTTCTGTGCCCTTTTGCCAGTGTGGTTCTCCTAATAACAAAGGTTAAAGAAAAGAGAAAAGTTAAAAATCAGAAATTTGGGAGTGGTTTCCCCTAGACTTTCTCATATACTCTGATATGGGGATGGATATTTGAGGAGTAAACCGCAAGATAATGATTATATTTTTATATTATGTACATTAAAGAACCATCAACAACAAATCAAATCAAATTAATAATATATTGAACAATTATTATAAAAGTGAAGTTGAGTAAATTGGACTCTGCAGCTGCATGAATAAAAGGTAAAGTACAACTTCCGGTTAATAGAAATAGCACAAAAATTGATAGCAATGTATGTTTTGTACCTAATACTTGTATGCAAAATTTGATTGACCTAAGTGAAAGTATACTCAAGTTATTGTGTTTACATACACACACACAGACATAATTCCAAAAATGGTAATTTCGGACTCAGGAAAGTCTAAAACGTCGAGATTCATCAAAATCTTGAAATGGAATTTTTGGAGCATTTTAATACTGTCCCTATATACTTCATATACGAGAAAGTCAGGTAGGTGTAAAATGATGAGATCCATCAAAATCTCTACATTTAATCTTTGGACGATTACAATACTTTCACTATACCTTATGTACGAGAAAGTAAAAAGTGCACCAGGTGCAGGAATCTCTGGTGCATTGATAACATTTGTGGTATGCCATCTGTAAGAATGTAGGAGCAATTTGTTTCATGCATACTTACATAACAAAACATGTTTCTTCAACTTTTTCACTGCAAATATTATCACTGTTGCAGAGATTCCATATACTGAACACTATATACATTTAAGTTGAGTATTTAGGTTCATTTTTACAGTGTAATAATTTAATGTTTTTAACATACAGTTTGCAAGTACACACATAAATGCAGAGAATCAAGCTAAAATCTCTCATCATTCTAGGTAGCCATTTTTACAAATTCTCTGCTCGTCCCTGTCCTGACTTGCCAAAGTTTTTTCCATGTGAAGTATAAATATAGCCTAACCCACAATGAAGCTATGCAAACTAAAAAAAAGAAGGCTGAAAGAAAGAAGGCCAATGTTCTTAGCCAAAAAAAAATTAACTGCAGAACACTAAATTAGCATGAAACTTTTACCAATTTTTGAGAACTGAATAGGTTCAACACATTTTTGTTGGGTATAAATAAGTTATTGTGAAAAATAACACACTAATGTTTAGATATATTTTGTGGCAATGTATATTTATGTAGCCCCTCAACTTATAAAAAATATTTTTAATTATGAAACAATCTAATCTTAATTATTGCTTGATAGCCCTACTGCAAACATAAGTGCTTATCTCACAAGTGCTGTACTAATTCAGAGCTAAATTTGGATGATGTGCCGATATGTGTGTGTGTTACGGTATGTACCATATCTGAGTTTTGTCCTGTCTAACTGTGGAGAATACTTATGTACTTGAATTTATTTTAAGAATTAAAAATATAGTAAGTATAGGGAGTTGACAGAAGGGTTTTTATTATTGGGTGTAACTGATTCATACATTTTTACCTATAGGATATAATTTAAACTTAATATTTTTGCAGAATTGAATTTCAACACATAATATTACAAAGCATAAAAAATGGAATAAGGGTCATTCCATGTAAAATCAACCAGTGGTCCTCGCATATCAAACTCAAAAAATTCTGGAAAACTTACCAGGTATACCCTTGTTAGTCAGGGGACACCCTGTCATTTTTTTTAATGTAAGATCAATATTTTCCAAGATACAGCCAGTTTACCAAGGGTACGGGGGTGTCGATTTTATCCGGCCTTAAAAAACTAAACCACCGAGCAGACTCAGACTTTGCATACTGGTACATTAATTGGTATAGTATGTGATTAAAATTAAAACATTTGGTCCAGATGACTCCGCATGGTCAAAGCAGCCCCTTGAAATTGACCAAAATTTTTAATTTGAGTTTTTTGCTTAGCCGTGTTTAGGCATTAGAAACACATATTTGTAACCAACACTGACTTTTGATTTTTTTTCCTTATTCAGATAATTATATGGGCTTTCTGAAAAAGCAATAAACAAAAAAGTAACTGTATCAGGGTTTGGACAGCAGACCTGTCAAATCCAAAAAATCATTTTGGATTTTATTTTCAGAACACCCTAATGGCATGTGGGAATGTGCAGATAATTTTTTCAATATTTTTAATTTATTCTGTTGTTATTATTTTTCATTGTCCCGTCTTTCTCATATCACAAACCTTACGTTTCTTATGTAAATCTTTCATGTTTATTTTCCATTCTAAACATCAGCTGAATGTTCCAATGTGTCAGTAATGGTAATCACTGAGTTTTCAGTCAGTAAGTTATCAAAAATGTCAAACTTTTTTTTTTCATATCAAATGCCAATGTCCTATTTCATGTTGCTGAACAGAGAATGTGATTCTCCATGTTCAAAAGAGCACCTGGTATTGGAGAATACCACTGTTACATCCCTATAGATGATGGCAAACTCAAAGTCAGCCGGATGTCCGGTGAAGACAGTTTGACTGACTAAATATTCACCACTGAAGCGGCAGCTGAGATCCTGACCACTCATTATCACACTCCTAATAGATCAGATGCATCCCTCACATTGACCAGTGTCCTATTGGAGGCTATTTTAGGTACATGTATGATGAAAAATGTTGGATTGGGGTGATTTGTGACAAGAGTGAAGTGGAATCAGACATCCTGATATGTTACACACCTCCAAACTATCCTGCACAGTCTTTCCATTGGCCAACTAGAGACAATATTTGTTGGATGCCTCTACAGTGCATCATTGCACTGCTTAGTGCTTCTACAATCGTCAGTGGGAGGCAACACCATCTTGATCTTAAAAACAGAGATGCCCTATACTCCACACTTCAATTGAAACAGAAATGAAATGGCTCACATTCCTGCTGCTGCAATACCAAGATGTTAACATTTCATTATAATGAATGTTGCATTTAATGATAAATCAAGCAGCTGTGGTTCATGTGTTGTGCTTAATGTGACTTTGGTGATTTATTTTTTCCATTAATCCTATACCCAAGTTAGTGATGAAGAACTTGATGATTATCATTACTGACAAATGGTGAATTTAACCCATGTTTAGAATGGAAAATTAAAATGAAAGATTCACATAAGAAAAGATTCCCACAAAACATTAAGTCCAAAACTATTTTTACAACCTTTTGAAAAACCCTGTGTAGGTATCTAAACATGGAAAAAAATTCAGCAGGCCGTATCAGTCAGAAGTATGCTTTCTGAAAGCCTAAACATAGCAAAGCCAAAGATGCAAATATTTTTTTTCCATTTTTGAAGATCTGCTTTAACCAAGTGGTGTAATCTGGACCAAACATTTCGATTTTGTTCCATACTATACCTATAAAGGTACCAGTATGCACCATTTCAGCGTGCTAAGTGGGTTAGTTGTTGACATATATGGCCTTATGAAATTGATGAAAAAATAAAGCCATGTCAAATTTGACACCCCCTTCCCCTCACAAAATTGGCTGTTACATAAAAATAATTTTACAGAGTGTCTCCTGGATAACATGGGTACACCTGGAGTTTTTTGAAAACAAAGTGCATGGGATTTCTGAAAAATCTTTTGATGTCACATGGGATGACCCATAGTATCACAATGTGACCCCCAGGTATTGCAGTAATATGTTATCCTATCTTTGGTTACTTGGAAATTCATACCCCTAGTGGCTTGGGTTTAACTCTCCATCTGAAGTGGGTGGTCATCACCTTTTCACTGTTTGACTGCTGGGGACCAAGTTTATATTTTTGTGTCTTTGTAGGTTTTGTGGATTTTACCCAAAACTTAAGACTTTTTAATTATGACGTGTCTACAAGTTGACATTAAAAATTATGTTGCCTATGTTAATTAAGCACGAGTTTCAATGAACTACTGTATGTATGTGAATTGTTTTTGGAATGTGCTTTTATCCAGTAAATGTATTTTTGCCAATGCTTGTATGGACTAAGTATTTAAAGAGTCAGATTATTCTACTATTGGATATGAAGGGTATTTTGTATGTTTTGCAAGAAAAGGCATAATTTAATCTTGCACTCTTTTTGCATGTTCGGCAGATTTTTTTGCAAGTGTACAAAAGTGCACTTTTACCTTTCAGTGCAAGGTGACCTTTGTAATCTGTTAAGCAATCTGAGATCACAGAAAGTGGAAAAGTAAAAAGCATGCATGAATATTCTTAATAATGTAATAGTTATCAGAAATAAAACTGATTGTATACAGGTAATTGAAGATATATGTCTATATAAAGATCAAATCAAACTTTAATTTACATTTTCAATCAATGTTAATTGTGTTCCAGAAGTACTTCTCAGTATGATTAATTGAGTTCTCAAAATACAAGACTTGCAAAACCCTTTTGAGGCTGATAAAGTGATTCTGTGAGATAAACTCTAGCTCTTGAAATGAATCATGCATGAAAATATAGTTATTTGTCACTGTAGTAAGTGTATGAAATTGTTTGAAACACATACTGAATTATGTTAACCTCATGTGAGCAAAAAACCCAGGTGTTACCTCTCAAGGGCCAGAATCAGCATAGTGTGGTACTAAAGTTAGTGCTATTTTGTAACCTGGTAATGATTTGCTCAAGTGACTTATTAAAATGCAAATTATATGCTTATTTGAAAAATATCCTTAGTGTCCTTTAGCCAAAGAAGTCTGAATGACAAATATTTCAGAGTTTGCTTAACCTCTTATATTTTCTTCCAAGCTAACAGTGATTATTGAGATTCGAATAACAAAAAATGATATAGGCATATCAAAAATTAATCTGTTATTTTTTATACTTTATCCATTGTGATTTTAAAAATCACATATTCATGTTGCACACAGTTTCAGATGTGACTAATTAGTTATGTAGGGTTTAAAGCATTAATGCATTACAGAAAAAGACAATTCTGTTTAAATTTCCAATATGCAGATTTACATATAAGACAATAAAAAGCCCTAACCTGTTCTAATATTTCATTCCTCCTGTAGTCCTTGGCTTGCAAAGACCTTTTATTTTTCAGTATCTGACTTCCTTTCAACAGCTCTAGTGCATTTACACATTCTCCTCTGTAGCCTGAGCAATGGAAAATTGTGATTGTCCTTATCTTCAGGAACACAGGGGTTTGCTGCTGAGCTCCTGACAAGAATATAGAAACATCTGTTGCTAGGCAGCGGGAACACCATAGCCTAGCAACTGAGGTACCTGCAGTGGAAACATGACGCAGCGATGAAAAGCATGTGACACATAGAACAGCTGAGAGACTTTTTTTTTCCTGTGTTGGCTGGGTTAGTAATACACAGAGGACAGATGAAGGGGTGAAGAAGAAATTACTTAAGGATTACCTGCAGATGTCTGTAAATGCAGAATGTTAAGTTACATCTGTGTGTTTATATAGTTACATAGGATAAGTTCACACAAATCAGCAGCTGCATGTTTTATGCTTTACTTTTGATTTTTTCAGAAGACAGCAGAAAAGGAAGTTTCCCATATTTTATGTATTTTGCTTTACTCACTTCACTTTTGGAGCTCTCTGTTCTGCTTTCTTAAATATTAACTTTCTGGTGTTGTGAAGACTAAGCTATTAAGGACTTTAGCCTAAATTGTTAATTCTAGGATTTGGCATTCGTCTGTAGCTTCTACACAATCATGAAATAAACTAAATTCTTTTTTCACAGTCAGATTGCACTTCATGTAGGGGTTTGTTCATGCCTTACTCTTGTGCTCCATTGAAATTTAAATAACGGGGTTAAGAGAATAGATGTGGTACGATGAAGGTATACAGTAGAGGTGACTTTTGGCAATAGTATTTTCCAAAAATATAATCAGATTAGATGTATTACCTGACTTTGCCTCATATATTTTCTGAAATTATTGGCATCTGTTATAGTGCCATCAGTTAATTATACTGTATGTATCAGGAATTAACAATGTGACTGAGTAATTTTCTATATACAATATTTGTAATATAAGGTTTGGGGGGATCCCCCATGTACTGTATGACAAAAGGAAATGATGTCTTCACAGACAGAGTTCAAAACAGAACTGACAAGAAAAACGAGGCAGGATATATAGTTGGCTGCAGGAAGTGATGTCATGGGTAAAAAGCATTCTGGAAACGGAAGTGACATCAGGAATAGGAGGGCTTTTGAGTGTTGGAACCTGAAGTAATGTCGTTATTGTGTAGATTCTGCAATTGTTCTGCTGGGAGAGAGGTGAAAGAGTTAAAGGGCAGCACCAACCCTGGTTCGGCAGGTAACTGCAGCTATTTTAACCCATAAACTGTCTCCCAAAGTCACGTGTGTCATATATATACCTGTATATATATATATACTAGCAAAATACCCGCGCTTCGCAGCGGAGAAGTAGTGTGTTAAAGAAGCAATGAAAAAGAAAAGGAAACATTTTGAAAATAACGTAACATGATTGTCAATGTAATTGTTTTGTCACTGTTATGAGTGATGAGTGTTGCTGTCATATATATATATATAT
>JANRMT010062831.1:39078240-39122795 GCA_026402145.1 Polypterus bichir lapradei | reverse complement strand
TATGTCACTCGCTCGCTTCTTATTGTTTCGCTGCCTTCTCAATTATATAATGCATGTTTTCTTCAGCGCTTTTTGGGCCTCTTCCTGGTTTTCTACGTACTACGTGATTACGTGGGAGGCGTGATGATGTCACACGAAACTCCGCCCCCACGGGTTTCACGCTCATCTCCATTACAGTAAATGGACAAAAACAGCTTCCAGTTATGACCATTACGCGTAGAATTTCGAAATGAAACCTGCCCAACTTTTGTAAGGAAGCTGTAAGGAATAAGCCTGCCAAATTTCAGCCTTCTACCTACACGGGAAGTTGGAGAATTAGTGATGAGTCAGTCAGTCAGTCAGTCAGTCAGTCAGTCAGTCAGTCAGTCAGTGAGTGAGTGAGTGAGGGCTTTGCCGTTTATTAGTATAGATAGCATTAAAAATATATACATATATGTCTTCTACATTGATCTAACTTTACCCCAAGCTGAAAATTTTATATCACTTTTGCACTCACCCTTTGCATTCAGTTAAACACCTAATCTTTAATGAGCATGTGTTTCAGCCATTTCCATTGTAAATAGATGCATAAAATCACTTCAACTTGTCATACAAAATCACATCAACTTGTCATAAAATCTCCATTGACAAACATTGGCAGTAGAATTGGAAGCACTTTACTATAAGTCAATATGTGAAATTTAAGCTCTACTAGATCTGCCCCAGTCAACTGTAAGTGCTATTATTCTGAAGTGGGAACATCTGGGAGCAAAAACAGCTGAGCAACAAAGCGAACGACCATATAGACTCACAGAGCAAGGCTGTCAAGTGCTGAAGCTCACAGTGTTTAAACATTGCCTACCCTCTGTTGCATCACTCACAACCTGCTTCTAAAAGCAACATAAGTGCACAAACTGTGAGGAGGGAGCTTCATGAAATGGCTTTCCAAGCTGTTGCACGCAAGCCTAAGGTCACTATGTGCAATGCCAAGTATCTGCTGGAGTTGTGTAAAGCTTGCTTATATTAGACTATGGAGCAGTGGAAATGTGTTCTCTGGAGTGAAGAATCACACTTCACTATATGGCAATCTGATGGACAAATCTGTTTTTTTTTTTTTGTATACCAGGAGAACACTACCTTCAGGACTGCATAGTTCCTACTGTAAAGTTTAGTGAAGGAGAGATAATGGCATCGGGTTGTTTTTCCAGGTTTTGGCTAGATCCCATGGTAGGAGTGAAAGATAACTGTTAATGCTACAACATATAAAGATATTGTAAACAATTGTACATTTCCAACTTTGAGGCAACAGTTTGGGGAAGACCATTTTCTGTACCAGCATGGTTGAGTCCCAATGCACAAAGGCAGGTCATAAAGAAATGGTGTGTTGATTTGATGTGGAGCCTCTCACAGTCCAAAGGCATGCATGTTAGGTGCACTGGCAATCCTAAATTGTCCCTAGTGTGTGCTTGGTGTGTGGGTGGGTGTGTGTGTGTGTGTGCCCTGCTTTGGGCTGGCGCCCTGTCCAGGGTTTGTTTCCTGCCTTGCACCCTGTGTTGGCTGGGATTGGCTCCAGCAGACCCCCGTGACCCTGTAGTTAGGGTTGGATAATGGGTGGATGGAATTCAAGTAGCCAGTACACAGCCCTAACCTCAGCTATACTGAATACCTTTGGGATGAACTGGAACGGCAATTGCAAGCCAGTTGTTTTTGTCCAATATCAGTACCTGACCTTACAAATGCCCTTTTGGCTGAATGGGCGCATATTTTCACAGACACACTCCAAATTCTTCTGGAAAGCCTTCCCAGAAGAGTGGAATCTATTATAGCTGGAAGAACGGGGCAACTCATTATTAATAGCCATGGTTTGGAATGTGTTGTCCAGCAAGCTCATACAGGTGTGATGATAAGTTATGAACAAACATTTGCTGTTACAGTGTATAATAAACTAGGAGAAGTTCCATATACTGATTTGGTAAAACAGACCTAATAGTAATTTAATTGGGATCAGGCACACATTGAGACGAACAGTGCCAAAGGTGGAATGTAAAATTATCATGATCAAAAGGTATGTGAAACAAAGCCAAAATAAAATAAGAGGAATGACTGAAATACATTTTAAATTAAAACTTAAATGAATCTTGCATAACTGTAATTTAGTTGCCTTTGCAAAGCCATGTAAAATATCAAGTTTAGTTTAGAGTATGAGTTGACATGAGGCATAATACTGCCATACTTCTCACATAAAAACACAGAGTGAAAACACAAGTGTCTAGCTCTAAGTATCCAAGAATAATGAAAGCCTTATATGAAGTATTGGGCATGCAATGCCTGAATGTGGCTCATGACATGTAGTATTGTAGTGGGTCAACATTTCTTGTGTATACAAACCCAGCCATAACTAACGTGTATCTTACCTCTTCAACTGCTTTTAGATAATTAAGTTTAGATAATTAGGTTTTGACAGTAGCTTCCACTCTCCATGTTGGTGATGTATTAAACGTAAATACTCCATACTGTCCATGTACAATACAGTAATCTAGCCAGTATTGTTAGTTGTATTGGCCATATTTTTTAAAGAATTAAAATGTGTTTTACATTTGCACTATAAAGTTCATCTCTAAAAATGTGTCCTATTTTTAATTGCTGAAAAGGCTGCTAAGATTCAATAATTTATTCTGATAGATGGCACAGTGGTTTGTTTTACTAATTCACTTCTCCTAGAGACCAGGGGCCTCATGTATAAATGGTGCGTATGCACAAAATTGTTGCGTACGAACGTTTCCACGCTCAAATCGTGATGTATAAAACCTAAACTTGGTGTAAAGCCACTCACATTTTCACGATAGCTCCAACCCTGGCATACGCAAGTTCTCTGCTCGGTTTTGCAGACTGGCGGCACCCAACATCATAGCAGTTGTACTGTTCCAGTGTGGTTTCCCTTTCTTTTTTAGATCAACAACCCTGACGCGGCTTTATAAATACACTGAAATTAACCGCATATTGTTTATTAGTTTAATGCATCTGATTGCAATTAACCTGTAACAATATAATGGTCTGCAGAATGCTCAAACTATTCTAAATACTATAGCTGCTTTAGTGTCGTTACTCTCACTGCAACTTCTTGTTCTTCTTTCAGTTGCTCCCTTAAGGGGTTGACACAGCGGATCATCTTTTTCCATATTACTCTCACTGCACCACTCAGAGTATTTATATCACTATATCTGAGTGGGAAATCACAGCTCTACAACAGGTGACTGGAAAGAGAATTATCGGTATACAGCATCTAGCACACGCTGCCTCAGCTATGCTGTCTATTGAACTGCTCTCATACGGCAAACGCTTCAGAGCCTTTCCTCACGGTTCAGAAACAGTTTCATCTGAAGAACTATAAATGCACTCAATCAGTCAATCAAGTGCTCCTTGTAGAACGCTTTGTACTTATAAGTACAATTACCTCACTGTAAACTTGCAATACAGTTATAATATTGCACAACCAGAGCCACTTTATAAATCGCGTATTTACATATGATGATGATATCATTTTTAGGATGAAATGTGGCAAAATATTTTATTATATTATACAGATAAAACTTTAACTTCATTTAAATAATCTATATTGTTAATAATTAAAAATGTGAGGACACGGTACCACAGCGCTATAGAGGAGCTGGCACTTCGTTCACGGATTGTTCCTGCATTGTGCTGTATTCTTGCTGGGGCTGGCATGACACTGGGAGGGTAGAATAACTAAACATGTACTACGAAGATATTTCAATGTTCCGTAAGAGCGGGTGATGAGAGTCCGCTACTCTCCTTACCAGAATTCGGCATTGGTTCTTCTTTGCTTGCGGGCGACCTCGGTAGTGTAGCAGACTGAGTCTTCGATGTGTGGAAAGGCACAAAGAGATGGCCACCCCAGTTTGTGGACTATTTGCCAATTATATTTATTTCTTTAATAATACAGTAGAGTCTTGCTTATCCAACATAAATGGGCTGGTAGAACGTCGGATAAGCGAAAATGTTGGATAATGGCAGATGTTAAGAAAAAGCCTATTAAACATCAAACTATGTTATAATTTTACACATTACGAACCTAATAATCATGTTTTACAACAAAACAACAGAATAAATTAACTGAAAAAATGAACTTACAGTTACAGAATTGTCTGATGTTAAATACAGCATGTTCTGTAATTAAAAAGTTCAGTCCTGTGATGATTTAAAGACATTTTTGATTGTAGTTTGCTTTCCTGACGAGTGCCGTTTCTTCGCTGTCAAGTCTCGCCATCTTTGCAGCATCATTATGACGATTCCTGTTGCTTCTTCTTGTTGCTCAATGTAATTAATTGCAGTTTCTAGAGCCTTAACTCCGTCACTCATATAGTCAAATTCCGTACGAGCGTATACTGTTTACTACAGCACTGTGACTGCGTGTGTGTGTGTATGTGTCTGTGTGTGTTTGTGCTGTGACGTGCGAGTCCCTGTCTTGCACCCGAAAACACGAAGCTGAGTCTCAGTACTTTAGCAACACCAGCTTTATTAAGCTTGAAACAGCAACAGCCCGGTTATTTATTGTAGCGGGATCTGCCATTCTCCTATACACAGACACAGCAGTCAGGCAGGGTCGGGGGAAAGTAATACCATGCCCTGCACATTTATAATGTTCCTTGTTCCTTGTATCACCCATCGATGGCAGGTGCTTATAGCATGTCCGCGATCTTTTCGGATTCGCTTTTATGGCGAACTGCTACAGTGCTGGGAGACTGCGATTGCTTTGGGACGCTCTTCCCCTTGTCGTCCCGTTGGGTGGAATCCCACAAGAGTTTAGAAACTCACTCACACCAGCCATGATTCTTTTCAAAGGTAAAGTGCAGGTTAATTTGCTTTATGTATTTTTACTTTATATTTTGTATTAATCATTTTTATATGAATAATTTTGTTTTGTGGAATGAATCATCTGAATTTCCATTATTTCTATTTGGGTTAATTCGCATTGATATACTGTACGAGTGCTTTGGACTGCGAGCACATTTCCAGAACGAATTATGCTTGCTAACCGAGGTTCCACTCTAATTAGCTGCGGTAGAGTTGGGAGCAACAAAAACTAGACTACGCTCGCAACTTGCAGTTCTTGTTGCCGATTGATGCTTTTTTTTTTTTTTTTGCGGTGGGACGTTGGATAATACAGAATGTTGGATAAGCAAAGGTAGGATAAGCAAGACTCTACTGTACAACAGGGACGGCACGGTGGTGCAGTGGGTAGCGCTGCTGCCTTGCAGTTAGGAGACTCGGGTGCACTTCCCGGGTCCTCTCTGTGTGGAGTTTGCATGTTCTCCCCGTGTCTGCGTGGGTTTCCTCTGGGTACTCCAGTTTCCTCCCACAGTCCAAAGATTTGCAGGTTAGGTGCACTGGCGATTCTAAATTGTCCTTGGTGTGTGTGTGTGTGTGTGTGTGTGTGTGCCCTGCGGTGGGCTGGCACCCTGCCGGGGTTTTTTTTCCTGCCTTGCGCCCTGTGTTTGCTGGGATTGGCTCCAGCAGAACCCCGTGACCCTGTAGTTTGGATATAGCGGGTTGGATAATGGATGGATAATGTAACAGTGGAGATACAGCACTGAGCTACACATTAACACTTCTTTTTTTTTTTTTTCTCTCTCTCCTCTCACCCACCAAATTTCTCCTCCCTTAAATAATCCATCAGTTAACTTTATTGAAATTTCCTGACATAAACTCCTGCTTACAGTTCCTTAAAAGTTTTGAAGAATCGGCGTTCTAAACTTACAGATGGCTTAACATCTATTACAGAGCTGATTGTGTGGCGATTGGGTATTTAAAGAAAGAAAAGTAAGGACAGGAATTCAGGGTTAGTACGTTTGAAAGAGACAGTACTGCTGCAATAAATTATTTAATCGAAGGTCGCGCACGGCGCAGCAAGCATCTTGCGTGAGGCATGAACAATCACTGCGCCACCGTGTTCCCATGTTTAATAACATGCTTTAACTCCTATCATCATGAAAATGATATCAAGTATACATCTCATATTTTAATTATTCAGAGAGCTGTAATATCACAAATGTAATGGATTTTGTGTCCTGTCTGAGGAAGAGAAAGCCAGTTTAAGAAGCACATACTGATTCACACACATAGCGCACAAAGAAGATCAAATACAAAACAAAGAATTTAACGTGCTACTTTAGTTACGATGGGATTTGAGAAACTAGTAAATTAAATGATTTAAAGATACTTTAATGACAAAATAAACTACGTGATTAAAGTGGAAATTTCAAAATTAAAGTTGACATTTCATGCTTTTTTCCCCACTGTATGCCTATTTTTTTTCTCTGTACCCTAATAAGCTTTCATATGACACTCAGATGGTGGGTTATGACTCGCCTTTTCACGCTGACTTTGATATCTGACAACTTCTTTTTTATTTTGGGCATTGTGTGACTTTGTGAACTTGAGCTTTCGAGTTTGTCCAACACTCTATGTCACTTGATCAGCTTCCTTTTGTTGCTTATACCACTGTTTAAACCAACAAATAGTACATTTTTCCTTTCCTCCACTTGGTATTCGCTGAAATTCTTCTATTTCCTCCCGTACTTTTGCCATTGCCTTTTCACAGAACGCTGAGCTTAAGGGTAATTTATCTTGATTTGCATATTCAAAGAGGCATAATTCTGGGGGGAGCTGGGTTGGGGCAGCAGCTGCGTGCACGTTCGTTACTTTTCATTATGACTGGGATTTATGTAGCGGAAGAACGTGGAAGTTGGCGTTTGCACAGATTTATGCATCTGGATTTTTTTGTGCGTAAGCTCATTTTCGCTTTTGTCTGTACGCCATGTTATAGTGTGAATTCTACGCACGGCCTTATGCATGAGGCCCCAGGTGTGAATTCTGGCCAGGGCACTCTGATTTTTCTCTCTAAAATGGCCGGATGAGAGGGTGCCCTGCAACAGACACAAATCCTGTCCATCTTGTTTACTGTCTCATGCATACACACATACTCAGAGCCAAATTAAAAATGACAGTTTACCTAACATGTAAATCTTTGTGTATGTGGGACTTAAAACAGAATACAAAGTTAAAAAACCCCTGTAAATTCTGGTACAAAGTGTAAACTCTATGTAGGCAAAAGAGGGCTGCAGGATTGGAACCCTGGAAGCTGACACATTATTCAACATGTCTTCTATAAATCCATAGAAATATTCAAATTAATTCTTAATAATGAAGCTGTAGAGAATGAGTGCACTCCTGAGGACTAAAAGGTACGAATACAATGTACATCTTTATTATTTTTTTTTATTCATGTCTAACTGCGGAAGGATATCACCTAATTTAGAGATAAGGCTATGATAAAGAAATTAATTGGAATTAAAAATATACACAACCATCAAGTAAGATAAGATCTTTTTGTTGAGATTTAACTGTTTAATTTTTGTTTTTGTCGTGAATGTTACATTTTTAAAAGTCTGATTTTACCTCCAGGTTTTTCTTTGGAAATTTTTGGAATTGTTCCAGTGTTTAAATGAACGTGGTATTCACTCTGTTCATACATACTTGATTATTAATGTTTGTTTCCGTTGCCAGTTACAAAATATACACTTATTATGCGTTCAGTACAACCATCAACAATAAAATTGAAAGGAGCTGTAATTAAAATAGAATTATTTTTCTGAAAATGGCACTTTCAATACAGAAAGAATTGCTTGAGTATCAAATGTACATAATATACAGTACTATATTCATCTATCAAGGAAACGTCTTGTAGCAGTAATCATACTGCCTGTAATATGCCGAGTGTTTGAAATTTAAATCCCTGTTATTAATTTTTAGAAAAGTAATGTAGTTAAAAATTAAACATTGTTCTTCCTTTATGCCATTCCATGTTAGATAGTCAGAGAAATTGAAAGAATGAATTTTATATATCTTAAAAACACCAAAAACTAAAAAGATAAAAAAGAACACTTCTGACTGTGCTAAAGACAACAAGAACAGTCACAATGAGTCATTATAAAGGCCAATTGCCATAGGTATAAAGGAGCCCCAGTAGCGTTTCTTGACACACCTCTACTGAATAATTTGGTGACTGAAGGTACCCAATGTTAGTGTGTCAAAGAGAGGATGTGCTGCATTGTTCATGATAGCACTCAGTTTTGCTTTCAGTCTCACTTCTGCCACTACCTCCAGGAGGCTGAGAGTGTGCTCCATAACTGAGCCAGCCTTTTTAATTATCTTGTTGATTTGGTGGGCTTCTATTTAAGTGATGTTAACAGCCCAGTACACCACAAAGTAGAAAATCACACTGGCCATCACAGAGTTGTATAATATGTAAAGGATGTAACCAATGTTCCCTCTAAGGAACAAGGGCATGTGTGCAAAATATATTTTGTGTGGGCGGTGCTCTGAAACGACTTCTGCAAGGTAATATGTATTTTTAGGCTTGCAATTTAAATATGTGATGAAGGCCTGTATTGTGATAAATTAATATAGTATGTATGAAACTTTATTAATTTACCGCCCAGTTATAGAGAAACATAAATACAAACAAAATACATGTAGCCAATAAGCTATCAGTATAACTGACTTGAGTAATTTACTATGACGACAAGTCATGTAGTATAATAAATAATGCAATGTAAGTCAACTAAGTGGCAGTGGCACTACCAATAATCACACTGTCAATAACATAACGATAATACAATATCAACCATGTTCTTAAAGTATTGAAACACAATAAAACACAACAGTTTTATATACTGTATGATACAGTTAAAAATCTGGCTTACTTTGTTGTAATAACATGGATAAATTAGCTAATTCAGTTAAAACATCATTTGCTGTATACAGAGCAATCTGATACAGTGGATCTTGTAATGATTTCAAAAGATAATTACAAACAGGATCATTGCAATCTTGCACTTGTTCTTCACTGTATGCAGCTAAAACATCAAGATTTTTGACAAAAGCACTGACAGCAAAGTGACGTGACAACCAACAAACTTCATTTATTGGTCAAAAAGAAATTACATCCGTATCATTTACATTTGCCAATTCTTCAAGTGCACCTTTTTTTAACTACAGATCGACTAAATAAAGTATAAACAGTACGCAACAGAATCTCAATATTTTTAAACAAACATCCTTCCAAGAATCAGTAAGTGCCAAGTCTTCTCGGTGAGCAACACAGTGCTGTTCAGGAAGATGAGGAACCGTTGTCTTGAGTAAAGCGGCCAATCCCTTCCGATGGCCTAACATAACCGATGCCCCATCTGACGTTATCATAACCATGTGGTTCATATTGAGTCGATAATCAGTGTAGTATTGTCTTATTGCTGCCTCAAGGGCTGAAGCATCACATGCTGTTAGCTGAATAATCCCACCAAAAATGGTTTTGTAATCACACAAAATTGTTGGACGATATTTAAAATAGATGATTAGCATTTTATATACTGTTATGTCAGTACTTTCATCAACGATGAGTGTATGGAACGACGCAGCTCGAAGTTCTATAAATATGTTGTTTTCAACCACTTTGTTGATTGCTTCAACAAACTCAAAGGCGTAGTTCTTACTTCGCCAACTGTCTGGTATAGAAACATATTTTCCCATATGGCCGTGAATCATTTGCACTGACAGCATCGAAGCATTCATCTTGATGGCAAGAAGGACATTATCCATTAAGATTCGAACTTGCTCCTTGTTTGATCGCTGGCACTTGTTATGCTCAATTCGTTCTTCTCGCTCAGTACTTGTTTCAACCAGAAGACGTTTCAGGTCGATTCCTTGCGAGCGATTGTACAAAAGTTCAACATTTTCTAAGTCAGGGGTGGGCAAAGTCATTCCTGGAGGGCCGCAGTGGCTGCAGGTTTTGTTCCAACCCAGTTGCTTCAAAAGAAGCCCTTATTGCTCAAGTAACACTTCTGCTTCGTTTTAGTTGTCTCACTCGTTTAGATTTTGAACCCTTATTGCTTATTTTAGTCTTAAACAGCTGTAGTCTTGGTTTTTAATCACCCCTTATTAACATTCAGATGCAAATGACAAAAGAAATTCAGCATTTCTCCATTAAGCTTGTTTCCATTTACACCTGCGTGTGTTTATCATGCACTATTTGGTTTAATTAAATACTTGGAAAGAAAATGAAGAGAAAAAAGTGAATGACTGAGAATTACTCATGTTTTAGACTTCAAATCATTTGGATGATATCCTTAGAAATGAAAAAAAATCTAGGATATGAGAATGATGTGACATAGCAGAGTTAAAGCACTAACGAGCCCTGAAATTAAATAATTGACAAGGAGTTTTTTTTAATTAAGCAACTGGGTTGGAACAAAAACCTGCAGCCACAGCGGTCCTCCAGGAATGACTTTGCCCACCCCTGTTCTAAGTGAATACGTGACAATAAATCTCATTTACAGTAGTCAAGCTTCCACATATCCCAACGCATTCCGGTGACATATTCGTTGTCTTTGTTAGCCTTATTAATTGAACTAGCAGCACAGAACTTACACTTAAGTCCATTCTCATCTGAGTATTCATATATGCAACATAATTCAACCACAACATTCCTTGAATCTGGTGTATCTCTGGTTACTTTTACTTTTAACCATTCAGGCTTAAATGAATCTCGCGTTTTCTTATTTTGCACTTCTTTACCATTTGTTGTGCATGTTTTTCTCTTCAACATTTTAAAATATCGACACGAAGACTGTTAATTTAACGAAATCAATGCAAAAACTGTTAATTTAACGCACTACTGTATGTCTAGACAAAGCGAACTGAGTGAAGTACAGTAGACAGTGCAGCGACTGATCACTCAACATAATAAAATGTGCTAGCTAATGTGGCTCGCTGGTTATTTACACGCGCCGGCGTGTAAATGACAGTCTGCTGCCTTTATCTCACTTCACAGGGTGATGTCTCAGATCATCACTGAAATGATGATGAAATGACTGCGTGGCAGGTTTACAACTACCTTAGAGGGAACATTGGATGTAACCCCCTACATTAAAGGAGTGCAGTCTCCTATGAAAAAGTGAGTCTGCTCTGCCCTTTTTTATATGGTACCTCTGTGTTACAAAAACAGTCCAGTCTGTTATTGATGTGGACCCTTTAATTACTTGTAGCAGTGTGCCATCTCCACTCCCTGAACAGACACTGGGCATAGAGGTTCTTTGGTGCGGTGAAAGTCAATAATCAGTTCCTTGATTTTCCTGTGGTTAAGTTGCAGAGAATTCTCTTTGCTCCAAGAAACAAAGTTCTTCACCTGAATCTTATAGTCTTGTCTAATCCTTCTTGTCAGTATCCCACATTAGTACTAATTCATCAGAGAATCTCTCAAAGTGACATGACCTGGTGTTATACATTTACTCAGAGGTGTACAGCGTAAGAAGAAAAGGAGACCGGACTGTTCCTTGAGGTGTTTCAGTATCGCTCATATCTACATCAAAGACACAGTTCTTGAACCTCACAAGCTGAGGTTTGCCCAACAGTAGTCCATTATCCAGAACAACATAAGCTTATCCACCTCCATATCTTCGAATTAACCCCTTTTCATGGATGGCTGGATGGTATTAGAAGGCACCTTAGAATGTAATATACATAATCCTAACTTTGCAGCCAGCTTTGTCCAGGTGGGGAGTAAGACTTGTGGAGCAGATAGATAATTACATCTTCCACTTCAATCTTTGTCTAACAGGCAAACATGCAGTGGGTCCAGGTGGTCTTTTACAAGAGGACTCATATAGCCCAGGGCTAGGTTCTCAAATGTCTTCACTGTACTAATTCCAGTCATAATTTTAAGCACTTCAATCATTTCTCCTCTTAATCTTCTTTTTTTAACTGAAAAGGTTCTGCTCTTTTAATCTTTTCTCCTAGTTCATCGCCTGTAGCCCTGGCCCAGTAGTCATTCTTGTATGGACTTTTTCCAGAGCTGCTATGTCATTTTTGTAGCCCCAAAACCAAAACTGTACACAGTACTCTAGGTGTGGTCTAACCAGTGAGTTATAAAGCTTGAGCATAACCTCCTTGGCTATATACTCTATACATTGTGCTGTGTAACCTAACATTCTGATAGCCTTCTTATGGCTTCTGAACACTATTTGGCAGTTGATAGCATCGAGTCCACTATGACTCCTAAGTCCTTCTCATAAGGTGTACTTTTCATTTTCTGACTTGCACATCATTTCCCAGTTTGTCATTTAGAAGGAGTCATTCAGAGAATTTTCTTCCTACAGGCTCCACTTCCTCAAAATCCTAGTAGTTAACAGGTTGCTGTCTAATAACAGACTTGTAGGTGGCAGTAAGATGGATCTGTTTGTAGTCAGATCTGCACAAGGATACCACAGGTTTACAGTTAAAGTCCTCTTTAATATTTGAACAGAGCAGTCCAGCTTGTTGTTTCCTCGAGTGGAACTTGACATAGATGAATGGAACATTGTCATTGTTCCTTTCAAAGTCACAAAGTTGAAATCACCTATTATAACTGCACGGTCAGAATGATTTGTTGTTAGAGTTTTAGTAACCGAGTGAATAATTTATGTTGCTAAGTCATATACTTTTAATACCTACTTGTCCTTTTGTATATTTGCCATTTTCTCTGCATTTTCATACTGCATGTTAAATTAAGGGTTTATTTCTAGCTTCATAATCTGGTTTGCTTTCTAGTTTGTGGTGTTGGTTATCTCTTGCTCAAAGGAATACAACCACTCTGTGATGACTTGCTAGTTTTTGGAATAAGCTGGCTCTTATCCAATATTAAGAAGCACTGGTGAAAGAGTGGGTGGCTATTAGTGCATGAATCAAGATCATATTCCACTTTTTAGTGTGGGGTTTGATTGCGTAGATGTAAAATACTGCACAACTCCATGGCCAATAATAATATCAGACCTGACTCATTGCAGCTTTGAAAATGCAAAGGATGAGTAAAGATATTGAGATATATATTATATGACTATTAGTGCATGAATCAAGATCACATTCTGCTTCTTAGTGTAGGGTTTGATTGCGTAGGCATAAAAGACAATACAAATATATGGCCAATAATAATCTCAGACCTGACTCATTGCAGGTTTGAAAATGCAAAGGATGAATTAGGATACTGAGATATATCATAAGAAACCGCATAAAAAAAATTGATTTTTTGGAAAATGTTTTCTTGAACAGTATAATTACTTGAAAATATTTTGTTATTTTTAAGGAGCATTAGCATAGTAAACACAGCTTCATCCACAATAACAGTGATAAAATATTATCTTTCTATTATCACACCTGCCTATTTTCATTGAGGGTTAAAGGGAGTCTGAGTTTGTCTTTACAGTTTTGGGTGTAAAGCAGGAACCAATCCTGGATGAGCCATAGTGCATACTCACCAGCACTCTCATACTTACTTAGGGACAAGATAGACTAGCCAATTTGGATGTTTAGCATGGTTGGTTCTGAGACAAGAGAGGAATCCATAATTCCCAGAGGAAAGCCAACAATCCATTGTCACTCGCTACATCACATCACAACACAAGATGGTAAAGTACTGCATAGAGTGGTAAAGGCGGCACAGAACATTACCAGCCCTAAGCTGCCTTTGCATCAGAGTATATACAACACTCACTGCCTTAGAATTGATTTTCTCTCCTATCTTCTAGAAAATGGTACAGTGCCATTGAAATGCATACCACTAGATTTAAGAAGTCAGTCATAAGAATTCAAGTACTGTAACATAAGTACCAGTGTGTATAAATACATGCAAATGTTTATTGTAGTTAAATATTTATATGTTTTACATATTAATTATACTTTTTTATTTTTTATACTGTAACTTTTGTTTTTTTTTCAGCTATTCTGAGGAGAAATGAAAGTACAAACTTTATTATACTATGTACACATGACAATGAACTTGCTGATTAAAGTAATGATACATTAAATAAATGAAATTTGAAAGCCAGCATTTCCCATTCTTGACCATAGTGAATCATTCGTTTAACTGCTTTCATTATACAGTAGGTGAAGTCATTATAAGTGAACACCTTAATAATTAATTGAATTAAGTTAGTTTATAGCACAGTGGTTTCTTGGAGACACTTTCAAACTATTAGGCACACCATTTCAAACTGTTAACTTGCTGTTTTCAAGCTGTTAACGTGCCATGTTCAACCCAGGTACAAACCAGCCAGTTAAGGTGTGTTTTTTCAATGCAATACATCTTAACTCTGTTGAATAAGGGATCTGAACAAAAGCATAGGCTCTAAAAATATGTGTACATTAATTAAACACATTTTAAAAGTTAGTTCCTTCCAAATTATAGTCAGTAGATATTCAAACTGTACTAGCCCAGTTGTTGGTTGATTGATTTGCTGCAGTCAAATGCCATGTTGTTGAATGTTTGCATTGCATCATTTAAAAAAAAATGAAGTCATGCATCAACTGCCTAATCTGTGTCAATTCACACCATAAAATGGGTTGACTTCAAAAGGGGTTAACCCTCATCCAAGCTGAATAAATATTTCAGAACTTGAGAGTTACAAGCTGAGCTGTAGAAAAGTTGGTTGTAAATTGTGTTGGAGAAAGATGCTTGTTTTAATTTATTCTCTAGGCTACATGGAAAATTGATATATAAACAGTGCATAAAATAAACAAGTTTGCCATTTAGAGCATCACTAGTCAGCCATCAAAGCAAAATGTGCATGGATCACATCTGAAGATTAGTTATACTACCAAAAAAACAGTTTCAGCCCCACTCCCTTGTTTCTCATCCATGGTGTAACAAAATACCATGCTGATTTACTTTGTGGAATTTTTTATGTGTCACCATGGTGCTTTACTATGCCCATTTAAGCTTTCAAGTAAATTTGTGAAAAAAAAACAGATGCAATGTACTTCACCCACAATCTTGTTTGATTCACCTAGTAGCACATTTACTCCAAACATTCTGTACTCATTAGTTAATAGTGTAAAAAGTGTGCAGGGTCCTAGCAGTTTGTCTTGTCAGATGATTGATGCAGTAATGGTGACTGTTATTATGCAGTTCTTTAATTTGTTCATTACTAAATGTCTTAGAGGGCCATATGATGGATTTGTGTTTCTGGGGCTGCCTCCAGTGCTGTTATGTCTGCTTTGGATTCCATTTCCTGCTACTGTTCTTCCTATTATTTTTTGACTTGGTCTCACCCTCTGTTTGTCTTTTTAATATTTTGAGGGCAATGCCTAACCATCTACTTGCAGATAGTTTTGCAGTATATACAAAGGCAACCTTTAGTCATCATTTGATTTATAAAAATAAAAAAAAAATCTTGCAGCTGACTTTAGCACTTTCTGATTTACACAGGAGCAGCATCCCCCAGATAGAACACACTAGATTACTGATGACAAAAATCATACATCTTTGGAACACCCAGCTTTATAAATTGATACTTATGTATAACTGGAGGATGGCACTTAATGTGTAGAGGAAAGAAAAAATAATCTTTACGGCACTCTAATGTCCTCCCTTCTGTTTTTTGTAAATATCTATGAAATACTTAGAGAATAATGGATATGAGTTTTCAGTAATTAATTGTACTTCATGAATTGTTATTTTGTCACAAGTCCACAGGTTTGTAGGTGCTGAGTCTTATCTGTACTGCGTCACACTCAGCATTGAACAATTTAAATGCGTGATGGAGATCACAGTTTAATGTAGCCAGGAGTAAAATGATATCCACAAATAAAGAGGAGCAAATCTTTGTTCCTTAAAATGGATCTTTTCTGATCTTTGGCTGCATCTTGATATCCTGTCATTGAAAATCATAAACAAGAGTGGAGAAAAGGCTTACTGTTGACAGAGTACTGTACAGTGGCCACTTTGAATGGACTCCACATGATGCCAAGTGTACAAACATTGCTTGCCAATACTGGTGATGGAATTTTGGTAATTTTGAAGCATCTCTCATAAAAAGCCCCTTGGTGCTCAATCATAAGTTTTTTCTAATTCGTGTAGATGGAATGAAAAATTTCTATGACCTCCTCAAATATCTGTGCAGTGGTAAAGAATTTGAATTATTCCCTTGTTTAAAATCCAGATCAGCATGTCAATCTGCCAGTCCCAAGGCACTTTTCCTATCTTCTGTGCAACACTGAAGAGGCTTGTTATCCAAAACACCCCCAAAATATCCAGTGCTTTCAGCGTTTCTGGATAGATATCATCCACCCCTGAAATCTTGACACTATGGGGCTTTTTAGCAACTCAGACATAGAGGTGGACCCACCCCCATTCAAAGCTTCTGGTACTTCCCCTTCTCAGTAAAGCATTGAGTACAGCTTTAGTAGTACCTCTCAATAATATCCCCAGTTGAGTCCAATATATTCCCACCATGGCTGTGAACAGCCTGGAAAGTGTTCTGCTTACCCTTCATGAGTTCTCAAATGGTTTGTTAGAACCTCTTTGAGACCATTCTCCATAGCCTCACCAAACTCCACCCACACACAAGCTTTTGCTTTGGCATGTGCTGTTGTTGCTGCATTTTTGGTGTGTTGGTACATCTCAGTCAAATCTGGAGAACCTTTTACTAACATTTCATTGAAAGCCTCTTTTCTCAGCTTCTCCTACTGCTGGTGTTCATCACTGGATCCTAGTATAATCAGCACCAACAATCTCACAGCCAGATCTCCTTGCAACATTCTTCACTTCTGAGATCTTGAACATAGTCAGTTCAGACTGTGTGTTCCTGATTCACATGTTCTAAATGAAAGAAATTTGTATTTTGCAGAAGTTTTTTCATCATTAATCTGTCCAGTTTAAATGCAATTCTAGCCCATTAATTCAGATTCTTGTTAACCATATTCTGCTCATGACTTGAAAAACTATATAAAATGTTACAAATGTGTCTAACATGTAATAAGATGGTTGCTAGTGCTGGGTCATTGGTTTACACTTCATATGTGTCTAATTTCTCCTGGTCCCTTTGTAAATGCCAGAGCTTGAATAGCATGTTATTGTAACTTTGTTCCGGGAGATTATGCACTGTGTATTTTCACATTCTTAATTTTCAAGTTTCATTGTGTGTGCCTTAAAGAGTTTTTCAGCTTAGCCAAGACAAGGAAAGTGGTCTCTGTTATAATTTAATTGCACCTGCCGTTTTCACTGTAATTGGACTTTGCTTCCTGCTGCTTTTATAAGCGGATTGGCAAAACTCAGTGGTTATAGTTTATTCAAGTATAGGAGGTTGAAATATCTCAAAATTCTGCTTTAACCCAGGACAAATCGTTTGTCTTTACCTTCCTTGCCACCACAACAACAGTGAAATTATTCTGTATACTGTTGACATTTTCTTAAATACAAATCATAAGTCTGCTTTGAAGAAATTTAATATGAGATGTTAGCATACAGTATATGACTCAGTATTACAAAATATAATATAAAGTAGATCTACTACACTCATAAATGCTGGAGTATGTTATGTCAATTTTATTAGTGATGTTAACTCTTCAACAGGTGTCCTAGTAATTCTTCAGCCAAGATCAGGGATAGCCAATAAATATTTGGTGGACCATTTTGTCTGGGATGTACACTCAAAGGGATTTGTCTCAGTTTCTGTATGTGTAACAGCAGGGAGAAGAAAGGCACATTCTGCAGGACTTTAGCCTGGAGTATGCTGAATGAATAAAATGTGTCCTGCACAGCTATGATAACTTAATCTTTGTTATGTTTGTCAAAAAAGTATATTTCCATGTGGTTTGGTCAAATAGGTAGACTAAGAAAAGTGCTTCTTCAACAAGGCTGGACCCAAACATCAAACTGAGGGTTATTTGCATACATATAAAGAGAGAGAGAGAGGGAGACAGCTACCATGATCTGAAATTAGAAAATTAGTAAATACATCTTTTTATTTAGATTTCTGAGAATGATGCCCCAGTATTGATGAAATCTACAACTAGATCAAGTATGATTTGCTGTAAGTGGTTAGTTGTTGCTGGGGATAAGCTGTGGTTTGTATGACTGAAAACATAATAGCAACTAAAGACCTACTCTTCATTTGAACATCCTGTTCTGCAATGGGTTTAACTGTCTCTGTCTGTCTATCTTTAAAGGCTTTAATAGTTGCTTGGCTTTGGAAAACAGGTTTAAAAACTGGTGTGTAATTTTTCTCACATCTTATGAATTTTGACATAATATGCATCAACAGAAGTAGCTAGCCAATTTTGATTCCATGGTTAGATAATCTCTGACAAAGAAGATTTGTAATGTCACATCTTCAATCCTGGCACCAAAATGAATAAAAACATTCAGTCCATATTGAAGTACTGCTGAATTATTTACGTTTTATTTTATTATTGTATGCATTCATATATTGTGTTATTATTATGAAAATGTATGTTTATAGCCATTATACTGTATGTCTATGTGAGAGAACCTCTTCATAACTGAAAACCTTCTAGTTTGCAACTCATAGGCAGCTCTTAACCATGAGACTACAGGGTGAATTCCTAGACCACAACAGCAAGTAAGAATATTTTTGTCTTTGTGACATACAACAAAGAAAGCAGCTCACTAATTTTCTGATTAATTTAATCGTTCGGAATATAATAGACTATAAACATAGAATAAACACCTGCTTGTTCCACAGAGGCCATAATGCCATAATGTGCAGAGCATTCATTTGCTATAAGTGGATCCTCAGCTTCAATTTCTATCTTATATTTTACTCAAACTAGTAAATGACCAAAACAACAAATATTTTTTACTTCCAATACTAGCTAACAACAACAGCACCAATGACACAAGACACCACACAGACAACATGAAGCAGTGGTAAAACCCATTTATACCGCAGACTGCTTACAGATGTGGTCACACATATAGGATGCACAACCTGGTCCGTTTACCTTGCAGGAGTTCAGTGCCCAACTCTGTGCCTTTGTAAAATCTCCAAGCTTTTTCCCTGAAGTTATTTCTTTGCTTTTACGTATTGATCTTGCAGATGTTTTCATTTCTATCTTCACAAACTTTCATCTTTGCTCATGGTCTAGATCAGGGATCCTCAATCACAGTCCTGGAGGGCCGCAGTGGCTGCAGGTTTTTGTTCTAACCCGGTTGCTTAATTAGAAAGTCATTCTTGTCAATAATTTAATGTCATGGCTTGTTAGTGCTTTAACTTTGCTATATCCGATCATTCTCATATCCTAGATTTTCTTCCCCTTTCTAAGGATATCATCCAATTGATTTGAAGGGTAAAATGGAAAAGTAATTCTCAGTCCTTCACCTTTTCTCTTTACATTCCTTCCAAGTACAGTATTTAATTAAATCCAACAGTGCATGATAAATACACACAAGAGTAAATGATAACAAGCTAAATGGAGAAATGCTGCTCTCTCTTGTCATTTGCCTCTTATCGCTAATTAGGAGCAACTAAAAACCGAGAATACAGCTGTTTAAGACTAAAATAAGCAATAAGGGTTCAAAATCTTAACAAGTGAGACAACTAAAGTGACGCAGAAGTGTTTATTGAGCAATAAGTGCTTTTTATTAAGCAATTGGGTTGCAAAAACCTGCAGCCACTGTGGCCCTCCAGGACTGTGATTGAGGACCCCTGGTCTAGACAATTTCTTGCCTTGAATTTGTGCAAATTTGGCTGTCTCTGTGTTTTTAATTTTGGATTGTACAGGTGCTGGTAGCAAAGAATTACTTCACACAACTGTTCCTTAAATACGCTCATATTTTCTTGTCTAGTACATGCACAATCTACACACACAGGATCGCGCTGTCACAAAATTCTTCAGGCACGCAGTCATTGACGTGAGAATCCACATGACATGACTTCTGACGAAGTTCACAAAATATACACCCTAGTGGATCCTCGCAGTGACACGTACTAGCTAAATATAAATGGGACGTAAGAACGTCTATCTGTTCCACTCGAGACACATAGTATTTAAAGCTTCTGATATCTTTAGCATTGAATAACCGATCATTCACTGTGGGACATTAGCAACACACCTGATATATTTTTTTTTTATTAAGAAGAACTAAACATATTTATAGCTGAAGTACCCGGTGTTGCCCGAGTATAAATAAACAGGGAACAGCTGTCTTTTGTAAACTCATCATGGCTAAACACAACCTGCAATGAGACAAAAAGACATACTCTTAGACAAAAGTTGTAATCCTGCAAGACAATAAAATTATTATCCATTAGTTGTGGAAAAAAATCTCTGTACCTGTGGCCTTTGGCGAGATCCTGTTTTGGGTTGGAACAGAAGCAACACACATACAAAAAGGTTATAAAAATTGGTTCAGCCATTTTTGCATGATTGGCAAGCAAACAGAAAGACATACACATGTCTTATTTTATTTAAATAGATTTGCTGTGCTTCTAATCTAAGGTGGATTGAAATGTGAGTAATCTTATATTTTTATTTCATACATGAGTTTTCTATTTGGTCTGGTAATAATATGCACCTGATCTGTTTCCCCTCACGGTGGCTTTTTCTTCTTTGTTGTCACTTGACGAACTGACCACTATTATAGTCAAAATGTTTTGCAAGGAAAATATGACAGTGGTCACAAGTGTAGTGACTCTGACTTGTGTTGGGTCTTTGGTGCCCCAACGTGCAAGTCGATTTATCAATATTTTTGTTCATTGCCCATCATGTGAAGTTCTCAGTCCTTAGCATTACAGCCATAAGCCTCATTTAAATGTCTCGAGTTGGTACAAGAAAGTTTCTATCACGCTGCTGTTGTTAAGAGTATAACATTGGATAACAGAATAGACTGATACAACGAATTTTCTTTTTTTATAGACCGTTATTTGGTATTTTTATTATCATTTTTGTTTTTTTAATCTTCTTCTGTATGTTTTGATTATTAATTTTTTCTTCCTAACCCTACTTACCAGATGGTTGTGATGGATCAGTACTAACATTTAATCTCCAGTATCCATAATAGCTTTCACACCTCAGTACCAAAATGATTTGAAAGCAAATAACGAATAAATCCAACCCCCTCCCAGTCTTACTCCAGCATCCATGGTGCATAATGCCATTGCACTGCACTATGCACCACTTCCCTCTTGATAGCATAAAGTGTGTGTTAAAGCAGTAAGGATTCACCCATGAAGTTTTAATCTTGTCAAAGCATCTCCCATAATGGGTGTCGAAAAAAATGGATTGACTGGAAAGCTGACGTTTACTTCCAGTACTGAAAATCCCAACATGCTGGCAGCTTACCATTTTAAAATTTCGGCTTTCCAGTACTTTTCCAGTACTGGTATATTGTTTAACCCTACTGGACAGAACCACGATACACAGACACACACATAGACACTTTTCCTTTTATTAAGGTGTTTGATTAAGTTTTTTTTTACAGAGGTTTTCTTTCTGTTTATTTCCTGCAAATGTTTTATTGATAGGATTACACTTATTTTATATTGTATAACTTGGCTATAAGCAAATACTATATAATTTCCATGTTAATATCCTTTTTTTGTCTTTAATGCTATAAGAGCTTGCCGTGTTAATAATAATATAATAATATAAGAAGTTTGATACTTCTAATACTACTGTGCTCCACTAAAATGTTTCCTGTTTTTATGAATATACAATATCTAAAAACTGGGTTATTTATTGTTTGCAAAATACGATATCCATGAATCCATCATTCAACTATTAAATCATCCACCCCTTTCTTTTGGATATAGGAGAAAAACCAGGGCACTTGCAGATTCTGGGAATATGTGTAGAATCTATACAGACAATGGCCAATTTCAGGATTCAAACCCAGAGTCTTGCAGGCAACAGTGCTAACCACTCCATCTCTGTACCACCCTAAAATATTATATACTTTATAGCCAGGACTTCATCAGTTTAGTATATTATTTTGGCAAAATAATGTAAGTAATTAGATCATATAAATTGTTCTTTGCCTGTAACATCTCATTAATGTTAAAATTTGTGATCCTTGTTAAATAATCTCAAATATAATTTTAATTGAAATGCATAAGAATAAGTACTTATTTTTTTAAAAATGAATACATTATTACATTATTGCAAGTGAACAAAAATGTAATAAATAAGGTAACAAATGACTGTTTGCAATTTAGGATGAGCTGGTGTTTCTTATAAATCAGAGTCATAAATAGTTATACTGTACATGTTTAGTAACCGAGTTTAATTTTAATTTAGAACAGTACTTATACAGTTATTATATAAAATTAATTTAAATATACTTTGTGCACTTAGGATTTTTTTAATTTTACATTGTAACATTTTTAATGATCATTTTTTTAGGATTAACAGGAAATATCCTAAATGCAATCCTTGATGCAGGATTCCAGATCACAGCTTTACAGATGGTATGGATATCTTTATTTTTGATATGTACAGAAGTGTTTGTTTTCTACTTTATACCTTGGGAGTCATGATAATGATTCACTTTCATATTTTGTCCAAGACAGTTATTAAAACTAGTAATGGAATTTAGCCATCAGTGCAGTATTTTCATAGTGTTAGAAAGTATTGAGAAAATCACACTTTGCGGTTGCAGCCATTTATTATTAAATTTATTATGCTTCTGCATTTCAGTTTGTCTAGATGATTATTATAAGACATGGGCTAAAATACTACTAAATTTAATAAACAAACAGGAAAACTGCTGGACTTGGTGGATATGCCAAAAGAAATATATATTACCCAACTCAGGGATGTTAAACTCAGTTCCTAGAGGGTCGCAATAAATGCAGGTTTTCATTGCAGACATTTTCTTATTTGATAAACAGTTTGTGCTGCTAATCGTACATCCTTCTTTTCCCTTAATGTGAGCCTTAACTTGACAGTTGTGTAAAAGAAAGGGATACAGTGGGTACGGAAAGTATTCAGACCCCCTTCAATTTTTCACTCTTTGTTATATTGCAGCCATTTGCTAAAATCATTTAAATTAATTTTTTCCCTCATTAATGTACACACAGCACCCCATATTGACAGACAAAAAAAGAATTTTTGAAATTGTTGCAGATTTATTAAAAAAGAAAAACTGAAATATCACATGGTCCTAAGTATTCAGACCCTTTGCTCAGTATTTAGTAGAAGCACTCTTTTGAGCTAATACAGCCATGAGTCTTCTTGGGAAAGATGCAACAAGTTTTTCACACCTGGATTTGGGGATCCTCTGCCATTCCTCCTTGCAGATCCTTTCCAGTTCTGTCAGGTTGGATGGTAAACGTTGGTGGACAGCCATTTTTAGGTCTCTCCAGAGATGCTCAATTGGGTTTAAGTCAGGGCTCTGGCTGGGCCATTCAAGAACAGTCACAGAGTTGTTGTGAAGCCACTCCTTTGTTATTTTAGCTGTGTGCTTAGGGTTATTGTCTTGTTCGAAGGTAAACCTTCGGCCCAGTCTGAGGTCCTTAGCACTCTGGAGAAGGTTTTTGTCCAGGATATCCCTGTACTTGGCCACATTCATCTTTCCCTCGATTGCAACCAGTCGTCCTGTCCCTGCAGCTGAAAAACACCCCCACAGCATGATGCTGCCACCGCCATGCTTCACTGTGGGGACTGTATTGGACAAGTGATGAGCAGTGCCTAGTTGTCTCCACACATACCGCTTAGAATTAAGGCCAAAAAGTTCTATCTTGGTCTCATCAGACACCTGAAGGACTCTGAGATGGTGAGAAATAAGATTCTCTGGTTCTTGAATAGAAGCGCACTTGTTCTGTTATATTTGTACCTTTTGTGAAAGTGTTTCTTTGATATTTGGAACTAGCAAAATACCGCGCTTCGCAGCGGAGAAGTAGTGTGTTAAAGAAGTTATGAAAAAGAAAAGGAAACATTTTAAAAATAACGTAACATGATTGTCAGTGTAATTGTTTTGTCACTGTTATGAGTGTTGCTGCCATCAAGGATTTGATTATCATTATTTCTTTCAATCAGGTTCGTATTTGGAGGACGTGTTGTGTTTAAGTTAAATTCCATGTTTGTCAACCGTTGTAAAGATAACAGGTTTCATTCATCGAAGTGTTCACTACCCAAATCGCTACTCGTGAATCTAAGATGTTTAACAGGCATTCCCAGTATTAACTTGTGGATTTGCCTGCGAATATTTAGCGGCAGCGTGTCTATGACTTGTGGAATCGCCTGCGAGTATTTAGTGACAGCGTCTCTATGAAGTTGTGGATTTGCCTGCGAGTATTTAGCGGCAGCGTCTCTATTAAGTTGTGGAATTGCCTGCGAGTATTTAGTGACAGCATGTCTATTAACTTGTGGATTTTTTTTTTCTTCGAGTATTTAGCGACAGCATCTCTATGAACTTGTGCATTTGCCTGCGAGTATTTAGCGACAGCGTGTCTATTAACTTGTGGATTTTTCTGCGATTATTTGGCAGCAGCGTCACGAAGTTGTTTTCGTCTAGCTGCATCAGAAAATGTACCACAATGTCTGACACGCCTCCCTTTTACTGTTTTCTCAGAGCTTGGATTGCTGCTATCATAATCGGTTTGAGTTTCATGGTTTGTTTCAATTACGTTAGTATTTGCAGGACTTGTGCTGAAGTGACATTCGGCCTCTGTCAAGCGTTGTAAGCATACAACCGGCTTCATTGATAACTTCGCATCCAGCTTTTGAGAGTTTAAGCTATTTTCTTATAGCCATTTTCTGATTTGTGTAGTTCAACAACCTTTTGGGAGCCAATAATTGTGGAATACTTCTTTTTGAGAAAAATATTTGTTTTATGATGAGAATATCTTTTTCATTTAAATTATTTAATTCAATTAAAGGTTAGATTTTTGTTAATATTTTGAATGAAAGATCACGCAGATAAACAATAAAGACATTTATTACAGCCCTTTTTGCTGTTATTTAGCCAGGATGCTCATATTAATGGATAATGCTGTAATTTGATTAAGACTCAACTTTTGAATATTTCTGTAAGCCTCATTGTTGTATTGTCTAACTAAAATACATATTGTAGTTTTAGTCACTATTTATGCTATAGTCTAATTACATTGCAGAGTTTTGTTAGTGTTAGTGGAAAATGTGAATAAAAATAGAAAAAAGCAAGTTATAAATTCTCCTCAAATTTTATTTCATTGCAGACAGTATGAACACAAAATAATTCATATTTTTTTTTGTCAACATCATTTGATTTGTAAATAAATATCCATTCTTGCCATTCAGGCTTGCAACACATTTCAAAAAAAGTTGGGACAGTACAGCATTTACCACTTTGTACAGTTCCCCTGTCTTTTAACAACACTTAAAAGGCGTTTAGGCATTGAAGAAATCAAGTGACTAAGTGTTGCGGGTGTAGTTTGTCCTATTATTCCTGCAAACAATGTTTTAGGTGCGCAACAGTATGGGGTCTTCGTTGACGCATTTTTCGTTTCAAAATGCACCAAACATTCTCTATAGGAGACAAATCAGGGCTGCAGGCAGGCCAGTCAAGCATCCGCACCCTCTTCTTACGCAGCCATGCCTTTGTTATGCGCGCAGTATGTGGTTTGGCATTGTCTTGCTGAAATAAGCATGGGCGTCTCTGAAAAAGACGTCGTCATGAAGGCAGCATTTGTTCCTCCAAAACTGAGATATACTTCTCAGCATTGATGGTGCCATCATAGAAGTGCAAGTTACCTTTGCCAAAGGCACTGACACAACCCCATACCATGACAGACCCTGGCTTTTGGACTTCTATCTGGTAACAGTCTGGATGGTCCTTTTCCTCTTTGGTCCGCAGCACACAGTGTCCATTTCTTCCAAAAAAGATGTGAAAAACCAATTCGTCTGACCACAATACACATTTCCACTGCACAATGAACCATCCCAGATGCCTCCGAGCCCAGAGAAGTCGACGGCGCTTTAGGACACTATTTATGTAGGGCTTCCTTTTGGCACAGTACAGTTTTAGCTGGCATTTCCTAATGTAACTACATACTGTAGTGCTTGAGAGTGACTTCCTGAAGTAGTCCTGAGCCCACGCAGTTATATCATTTATTGATGAATGACGGTTTTTAATGCAGTGCCGTCTGAGGGCTCGGAGATCACGGCCATTCAGTTTAGGCTTGCGCTCTTGACTTTGCGCACGGTAATTTCTCCAGATTCCCTGATTCTTTTCACTATGTTATGCACTGTAGAGGGGGAAATGCCCAAATCTCTTCCTATCTGTCTTTGAGAAATGTTTTTCTTCATCATTTGAAAGATTTTTGCCCTCACTTGGTGGCAAACTGGCGATCCTCTGCCCATCTTTGCTCCTAAAGGAGTAGGCCTTTCCTCGATTCTGCTTTTGTACCGTGTTCATACTGTCTGCAATGAAATAAAAGTTAAGGGAAATTTGTAAATTACTGCTTTATTTTTTTATTCACATTTTCCACACTGTCACAACTTTTTCTGATTTGGGGTTCTAATATTATACCTGTGAATTGTTTGCTTTAACATATTGCATTTCTGAAATCAGTAAGTGAATGGTGATACAGATGTCTAATATTCCACTCTGGCATAATCCCCTGAACCCTTCAATACCAACTGTCAGGAACTTTAATTAAATATGCATATTGTTAGGTAACTCACTGTCCATGGTGTGCTGCAACAAATTATGTTTTTGATAACAAATCTTTCAGTAGTTAGAAAAATAATCCTGCTATAGATTTAAAATGACATTTGAATATATCAAAAAGTCCCTCTTGAATTTTTCAAGAATATTTACTTAACTGATTCAATCAAAATAAAAAATAACAGGCAAAATTTTAATATTAAGGATCCTTTCCTGAGAAGTTCTGCCCCTTATTTTGTAACAGTAAGAGCTCCACTCTTGTGATATTCCTTATTCTCTGTAGTTTGTTATTCCTTATTTCAGCATTTAATATTCTTTGATTATAGCAATCTTAAATTGCTTAAAATGTACTTGTTCCTTTTTGGAAACTGTAATGCTCATATTTCACATACTACATTTTACATAAGACTTCATGATGAATTACTGTACTTGGGTTTTCTGTCACAGTATCACAAAAAAGAAAATTAAGTCATTATTAAACAGATCTACACAGGCTTTATTAGGTTGGACTGTCATAAAGAAAGCTAGATTGAGAATGTTATGAACCACATACCTTGTCAAATTTAGTCTATGCTCGAGGCAAACCATAGCAGAGGGGACATAAGGGGCATGTTAAATTAGGTGGTTGATGTACAAGACGTGAAATCAACATTATGTAAATTATAATTTGTGTTGGAAAAGTTTCCCTGTTTTACACTAAGATCATAGGGATTACTTTTAGCTGGGTGTTATTGCGGTAATACTTAAACTACAACAAAGTGACAAATAAAAATTTGTCTTCATTGGATTTTTTGGGGGTTTTACAATTAATATGGTTTATTTCAGTAAAATATGTTTCTTAATATCCTTGCACCTGTTTTCACAACTGTTTACTCTGGTTGCAACCAGGATAAGCTCTGTCCCCAGCAGACCCATAGAAGAACTTGGGTAGGACAACATTTCAGGGCATATTCATACTAACCACCGTGGTTATTTACATTTACTGTTAATAGTCAACCAAACACACACAGATCTTTGAGCTACAGGAGGAAATCTGTAGTTTTGAACAAAACCTTGGAGGAATGTGTAAACTCAATCCCCAGACCTGTAAGCTCTAAGCCTACAGCTTCATGCTGCCCACATCAATTTCTACCCATCCTTCCATTTTCTTAACACAAGTAATCTAACAAAGGGTTTGAAGAATCTTTTTAAGCCTTTCATAGCACTGGGCACAATTTGGGAATCAGCCCAGAGTGGCACACTTGTTCATCATAGGCTTAACTCATATACAGCCTTGATTTCCAAAAAGTTTTTAATTACGTACTCAAAGAAAGGATTAATTGGTTTAAGCTAAAACAATATGATCGAATTACTAAGTATTTTTTTAGAATTAGTTTAGATCAGAAGTGATGTCCTACAGGTTACTTTGCTGGGACTGTTATATTTGTTTAATCTAACCATCCCTCCATCCATCTTCAAAGCATTCCACCTTATATTTGTTGGAGTATGCAGGCTATTCCAACATCATTGACTGTAAGGCAGAATCTAACCTCTAGAGGCTACGCTTAGACTTTAACTGGACTCGGTAGCTCTGACTGTGCCAATCTGAGTCACCTGTTAAACCAGTGGTGCCCAACTCCAGTCCTGAAGGGCCGTAGTGGATGCAGGTTTTCATTCTTTTTTTTTTTTTTTTTATTAATTTTATTACAATCCATACAAAGCAATCAAGTTTTTACAAAGAGAAAAATTAAGAACAGATCGATCCCCACCCCTGAGAGAGAGAGCAAGCCAAACGGCGTTAAATTTAAGGCTTGGAGACATACCTAAATTAATAAATTCTCTGTGCCTTTTGAACTTATTTTAAAATATTACTGATTAGATCCTGCCATGTTTTGAAAAAAGTCTGTACGGATCCTTTAACTGAGTATTTGATTTTTTCCAACTTCAAATAATATAACACATCGGTTTCCCACTGACTTAAAAGAGGAGAGTTTGGGTTCTTCCAGTTTATGAGAATAAGTCTACGTGCCAAAAGTGTAGTGAATGCAATCACAATTTGTTTGTCTTCCTCCGCTTTAAACCCATCTGGAAGAACCCCAAACACAGCTGTTAATGGGTTTAGAGGGATTGTAAGTCCAAGGCTATCTGAAAGGTAATTAAAAATGTTTGTCCAGAATAATGTTAATTTGGTGCAGGACCAGAACATGTGACCTAGTGAGGCTGGGACTTGGTTACAACGTTCGCAGGTTGGATCATGCCCTGGAAACATTTTGGAGAGTTTTAGTCGAGACAGATGTGCTCGATATATAATTTTGAGTTGTATAATTGTATGCTTTGCGCATATGGAGCTCGAGTGAATTCTCTGCATTGCTACTTTCCACTCCTTTTCTGATATATTAATTGAAAGATCTTTTTCCCAGTGTCCTCTTGGATCTTTAAAAGGGAGGGATTGTAAAATGATTTTATATATTGTAGAGATGGAGTCTAAATCCTTGAGATTGAGCAATATTTTTTCCAGCATGGATGAGGGTGCAAGATGAGGAAAATCTGGAAGGTTTTGTTTAACAAAGTTTCTGATTTGAAGATAGTGAAAGAAATGTGTAGCTGGAATGTTAAATTTGGAATGTAATTGCTCATAGGATGCAAAGACGTTGTCTATATAAAGATCTCTAAGCAAGTTAATTCCAAATTTTTTCCAAATATTAAAAACTGCATATGTTTGTGAGGGTTGAAAGAGGTGGTTCTCTTGCAGGGGTGCCACAGATAGAAGCTTCTCCGTCTTAAAATACTTTCTACATTGGTTCCAGATTCTAAGTGAGTGGAGCACAATTGGATTATTAGTGTATTGCCGATAACGTGTGTTTATTGGAGCACAGAGCAAGGAATACAAAGAAGTACTGCAGGAATTTAATTCTATTGCGGACCAAGCCTGTGTATGTTCTTCTATTTGTGTCCAGGTTCTTATCGCCTGTATATTTGCTGCCCAGTAATAAAACTGGAAGTTAGGTAGAGCCATGCCGCCTTCTGCCTTTTGTCTTTGTAGGGTCGCTCTTTTGATGCGTGGATGTTTTGAATTCCAAATAAATGAGGTTATTGTCGAATCTAATTGCCTAAAAAATGATTTATTAATGTATATTGGGATGTTTTGAAATAAAAAAAGGAGCTTAGGAAGAATATTCATCTTAACAGTGTTAATTCTTCCAGCTAGTGTGAGATGAAGGGTTGACCATCTATGCAAGTCTTGTTTAATTTTTTCCATGCAAACGGCGAAATTTTGTTGATATAGAGCTTTATGTTTACTTGTGATGTTTACCCCTAGGTATTTAAACTGTTCTGCAATGATAAAAGGTAGGGTATCTAATCTAATATTATATGCTTGAGAGTTCACTGGAAAGAGTACACTTTTATTCAGATTAATTCTGAGACCAGAGATCTTTTGAAATTCTGTGAGTGCTGCTAAGACTGCAGGTACAGAATTTTCTGGGTCTGATATATACAGTACCATGTCATCTGCATATAATGAGATTTTCTGTTCCAGTCCTTCTCTGCTAATCCCCTTTATCTGATCAGTATTTCGACAATGTATTGCCAGTGGTTCAATGGCAATCGCAAACAGCAGCGGTGACAAGGGGCATCCTTGTCTAGTGCCACGTTCTAGTTTAAAGTAGTCTGAGCAAATGTTGTTGATGCAAACTGAAGCTTCTGGGTTAGTATACAGTAATTTAATCCATGCACAGATGTTTGGACCAAACCCAAACTTCTCCAATATAGTAAAAAGGTATTTCCATTCAATCATGTCGAATGCTTTTTCTGCATCTAATGATAATAATATTTCTGGGGTGTTTGATTTAGTTGGTGAGTATATTACATTAAACAGGCGTCGAAGATTGGAAGATAAGTGCCGGCCCCTAATAAATCCAGTTTGGTCTTGTGATATTACCGAGGGGAGCACTTTCTCCACCCTTCTGGCTAAGATTTTAGAGAGTATTTTAACGTCGTTATTCAGAAGTGAAATTGGTCTGTAGGATGCACATTGTAATAAGTCCTTATTTTGTTTTGGAAAGACAGTGATTAGTGCTTGGCGAAAGGTTTGTGGAAGAGATTGGTTATCTCTGGCTTCTGTGAATGTTGCTAATAAGAGGGGGGCTAGCTGAGCGGAGAATTTCTTGTAAAATTCTGCAGGGTAACCATCAGGGCCTGCTGCTTTCCCGCCTTGGAGTGATTTTATAGCATCTAGTAATTCTGATAACATCAGAGGTTTATCAAGTTCCTCCGCACTAAAAGCGTCTATTTGTGGTATCTGTAATGTATCCAGAAATGCATTAGATTGTGTATTGTCTTCCTTAAACTCAGTAGTATATAGGGATTTATAGTAGTCTCTGAAAGTGTGCATTATATTTTGGTGTTCGACGATTTTATCTCCGTTCGTACTAGTGATTACCGAGATTGCGTTGCGCACTTCTTGCTTGTGAATTTGTTGAGCTAAAAGCTTATTCGCTTTCTCCCCATGTTCATAGTAATGATGTCTGGATTTGTAAATTAGTTGTTCAGTTTCTTTAGTTGTCAAGAGGTTTAATTCCGAATGTAGAGCCTGCCTTCTCCTATGTAGAGTCTCGCTTGGTAGTCTGGCATGTTCTTCATCTATTTTTGTAATTTCGCTTTTTATATCTGCTACTTTCTTGGCCTCGGATTTATTTCTGTGGGAAAGATATGAGATAATCTGTCCTCTTAAGAAGGCCTTAAGAGTTTCCCAGAGTATCCCTGCAGAGATCTCGGGGGATGTATTTGTCTCTAGAAAGAATTTGATTTGTTTGGATATAAATTCAGTACAATTCTCATCAGCTAATAGAAGCGGGTTGAGGCGCCATCTGCGAGGTGAGTGCATGGGGCTTAGTAATTTTAGCTCCAAGATCATAGGTGCATGGTCAGAAATAACAATAGCATCGTATTTGCAAGATTTAATCTTAGGCAAGAAGTTATTGTCTATAAAGAAGTAATCGATCCTTGAGTAACAATGATGTACTGGTGAGTAGAAAGAATATGTTCTTGAATTTGGGTTTAAAAACCTCCAGGGGTCTGATAAGTTGTGATCAGTTATAAACTTTGTAATTATTTTTGCAGTGTTAGATGCCGTTCCCCCTGTGGAGGAGGTCCTATCTAAAAGTGGATTCATAACACAATTAAAATCCCCAGCCATTATAACTTTATGAGTGTTCAGATTGGGAATGGATGCCAACAAATTTTGTATAAATTCCTTATCATCAACATTAGGTGCATAAACATTTATCAAGATCATTTTACAGTTAGATAAGTCTCCCATAACCATTACATATCTCCCTTCAGGATCCAATACTACATCTGATGCTACAAATGGAACAGTTCTATGTATGAGAATTCCCACACCTCTAGTTTTCTTCGTAAAGCTAGAATGAAACATTTGGCCAGTCCAGTCTTTCTGCAGCCGGAACTGATCCTTGCTTATTAAGTGAGTTTCCTGTAAAAATACTATTTTAGCATTTAGACCTGTTAGGTGAGAGAGTACTTTCTTTCTCTTTAATTCGTGATTCAGGCCTTTAACATTCCAGCTTACGAAGTTAACTGTCCCATCATGGAGACACTGATTCTGAGTTTTTGATGTCATTTTATAGTTTTATTATAATTATAAAGACTGAGAGGATAGATTAGGTATAGATCAGGCCTGCTCTCTTTCTCCCCCCCCCCCTTAACCCCCCACCCTCCCTTTTTGCCTCCCCAAGTGAGGCTAAAACCCACTTCACACAGTCCCAATCCTCTGACATACCCAGAGACAGAGTACGTCCAAAGCAAAACAAGCTCCAATGCAGCGGCGCTTAAGGGTTAAAAGATAGAGATATCTCTAAGAATAAAAAAAAAAAAAAAAAAAAGAGTTTTACACTTAAAATATATATATAGTCTTCAGCAATTTTAGTGCATTAAGATGATACACCCAGATAATAAACCCAGGGGATGGTATTAAAAATGTGTCCAGAAGAAGCATAACCAGTCTTAATGCAGTAATAGCAATAACAGTAAACCTAGGGTATGATATTAAACAGTCTCGTTTAGGGTAGAGATGAGATAATTAGAAAAGAAAAAGAAAAAGAAAAAAAATAAATAAATAGATAAATAAATAATTAAGCACAATAAAACATAAACAGATAGCGCCCTAGTAATACTAAGTAATAATGAGAATATATGCTGATAAAAACCCGTATTTTAAAACGAATAGATCAGACAAAAGATTATTAATCTTGCTTCATCGTTTTAACCGCCATGACTCACTATTATGTATCAGAATAGTCCCGGGATCAGCTTTCTTAATTCTTTTTCTGCCTCTTCCTTGCTAGCGAAGACATAGAATTGACCCTGCCATTCCACTTTCAGTTTTGCCGGATACAGGAGGCTGTATTTCACACTGGCTTGCCGTAGCCGCTGTTTAATATTATAGAAGGATGCGCGTTTAGTAGCTGTTGCTGGAGAGAAGTCAGGGAAGATAAGAATGCGGTTATTTTCAAATATAATATCTTCCTTGTTTCTGAGGAGTGCCATCACCTCTAGCTTAAATGATAATCGTTCAAAACGAACTATAAAAGATCTTGGTCGGGGTCTGACGGTGTTTGGTCCGCGTACGCGGTAAGCCGCTGCTATCTCAGATTCTGCTTTAAAGTCGTCCCCGATTATTTTAGAAAAAAGTTCAGCTGCGAATTTCACAGGGTTTGAACTTTCTCGATTCTCCGGCAGACCTTCAATTCTGACATTATACCGTCTACTGCCATCTTCTAAAGCAGCCAGTCTGTCTCCAAGTTTTTCTCCGAGTTTTTTGCATTCGGAACTAACATTTATTGCTCTTTCTTCGGCACTGGCAGCTGAATGTTCGACCATTTCAATCCGATTCGTGAATGTCTCCTTAAGATGCTCCAATTGATCAGTAAGCGTGCTCAATTTAACCGAGTTTTCCTGAATGCGCTCTTCAATTTTTCCCAGCACCTGTCGAAGCTCAAGTTGCACCTCTTGACGCAGCCTTTCATTTGCCTGTTGCAGCCTTTCAGTTGCCTGTTGGATTTCCTGTTTCAGGCTCTCATGTGCCTTTGCCCTTGCTATCTCATTAGCCTTCTCGCTTTTCTTTATGTCTTGCGTGAGCTCAACGAGCAACACCTTCAGTTCAGATAGTTCAATTGTGCTTTCTTGTACCGTAGATGAAGCAGCAGACTTTGCTGTAGCCGGCGTCCCCGCAGCTACAGGCTCGCGTAATTGCGCAATTGAAGCCGCGGACTTCGAGGCCCTTTCCAGTTTCATGTGATCTTCTCCAATCGGCGAGCTATCCAGCTCTGCACTCACGATCGCACCTTCGCTCCCCTTTTCGCTCTCAGCCGGCGACGATGTAGCGGACCGTGGTCCCGAGGAGTCTGTGCTTTCGCCCATCTGATCCAGGTCTGTCTCTGAAAGGCCGTATCTGGAACCGGAGCTTGCTGATCGCAGCTTGGGTGTAGCTTTAGTTTTCGATTCTTTCGAACCCCCCTTCTTGTTGGCCATGTTTATATGTGCTTACATATATTGTAGCAGTCCCTCTCGGGTTGAATAAATACAGGATATCTCAAGATAATAAGCAAATAATATGAAAAATAACACCACTGCTAGCGGAGCTCCACTTCAGACGTCCATCTCTCGCATCGGACGAGACCAATCATTCTAACCCTTTTCTTAATTAGTGACCTGTTTTGCTGCTAATTAACTTCCTTTGAATTAATTTTATTTGACATGCTCTTGAAGACTCAGACCCCTCAATTGTTTCTTTTTCCTTAATTAGCAGCTAAACAATAATGAATCAAAACAGGACCAGCAAACTGTGACCATCACACAATATCTGAAAATAAATAAAGATGAAGGTCTCAGGAATGCTGATCTGCTCTTAGAAAAGAGAAAATCTGCTATTTTGGAAATGTCTTCTATTGCACAATGAGAGCAGCAACAAGCCATGGAATTAAAGAACAGGTTTAATTAACAACAAGAATCAGCACCTAATTAAGCAACTGGTTGGAGTTTGTGGCCTTGACTTAGTTGGTCTTCTGTTGGCTCACTCACTTCACATTTCACTTCTGTTTGGGTTCCATTTAAGGACAGAAATGAAACAATTCAGAGGGACGATGAAGAAATTCAGGGAAACATTTCTTAAAAACCAAGTTAATTAAAATTATTTCAAAAGAAGTTAATTAGCAGCAAAAACAGATCACTAATTAAAAAAAGGATTAGAATGAAAACCTGCAGCCACTGCAGCCTTCCAGGACTGGAGTTGGGCACCCTGTGTTAAACTATTTTTTTAATGTAAGATAAAAATGTGAACAGCTATAGAAAACACATGCAACTGTGAGACAGAAACACTACTCATTTTTTTACTATACAGACTAACCTTGTTTTTGGTTGTGGTGATAACTTTGATGTTATTATTCACAAAGATTGTCCATTTTACTTAATTTTCTCAATTCTTTCTCACTTTTTTAATTTTTAATAAATTTGCAAAAATCTCAAGTAAACTTTTTTGCGTTGTCATTATGGGGTGTTGTGTGTAGAATTCTGAGGAAAAAATGAATTTAATCCATTTTGGAATAAGGCTGTAACATAACAAAATGCGGAAAAAGTGATGTGCTGTGAGTACTTTCCGGATGCACTGCATATCAGAGAATTCTAAAGGAAAATGTCAGGACATCTGTCCATGAACTGAATCTCAAGAGAAGGTGGGTCATGCAGCAAGACAACGACCCTAAGCACATAATTCATTCTACCAAAGAATGGTTAAAGAAGAATAAAGGTAATGTTGTGGAATAGCCAAGTCAAAGTCCTGACCTTAATCCAATCAAAATTGTTGTGGAAGGACCTGAAGCGAACAGTTAATGTGAGGAAACACACCAAAATCCCAGAGTTGAAGCTGTTCTGTACGGAGGAATGGGCTAAAATTCCTTCAAGCTGGTGTGCAGGAATGATCAAAAGCTACCAGAAACGTTTAGTTGCAGTTATTGCTGCAAAGGGGGGGTCACACCAGATACTGAAAGCAAAGGTTCACATACTTTTGCCACTCACAAATATGTAATATTCGATCATTTTCCTTAATAAATAAATAAACAAGCATAATATTTTTGTCTCATTTGTTTAACTGGTTTCTCTTTATCTACTTTTAGGACTTGAGTGAAAATCTGATGATGCTTTAGGTCATATTTATGCAGAAATATAGAAAATTCTAAAGGGTTCACAAACTTTCAAGCACAACTGTAATTTTCAATATTAATTATTTTGAATGCCATCATGAAGTTGATTTTATGATCTTAGTAGAAAGTTTTAACCTAATGCAGCTGGCTTATTTCTTAATTCGTATTAATGGGAATATTCTAGATTTAAACTGTGCTTTATACAATCACCAAGCTCGTCAGGGCATTGGTATGCATGGCTTCAATCATAAGCCTATTTTATTTACTTTCTACTTCTTCAGGCTACCTTATCCCAGATTTTTCTGCCTTTAAGTTGTGACCGTCTAAGCTGTTTACAAATTATAAAGGCTTACTCTCATATATACCTTCAGCATGCTGTTTTTCTCACTCCTCTCCTCTGTATTTAATTAATTAAAGATCCTGTACACGTGCTGGAAAATCTTGGTAACATAAAAAACAAACTATTAGGCACTATACACTTCTTCTTCTTCTTCTTTCGGCTGATCCTGTTAGGGGTTGCCACAGTGGATCATCTTTTTCCATATCTTTATTTCCTCTTCATCTTGTTCTGTTACACCCATCACCTGCATGTCCTCTCTCACCAAATCTATAAACCTTCTCTTGGGCCTTCCTCTTTTTCTCTTGCCTGGCAGCTCTATCCTTAGCATCCTTCTCCCAATATACTCAGCATTTCTCCTCTGCACATGTCCAAACCAATGCAATCTCACCTGTCTGACTTTGTCTCCCAACCGTTCAACTTGAGCTGACTATCTAATGTACGCATTTATAATCCTGTCCATCCTCGTCACCCCAATGCAAGTCTTAGCATCTTTAACTCTGCCATCTCCAGCTCTGTCTCCTGCTTTCTGGTCAGTGCCACCGTCTCCAACCCATATAACATAGCTGGTCTCACTACCATTCTGTAGACCTTCCCTTTCACTCTTGCTGATATCCATCTGTCACAAATCACTCCTGACACTCTTCTCCACCCATTCCACCCTGCCTGCACTCTCTTTTTCAACTTTCTTCCACAGTCCCCATTACTCTGTACTGTTGATCCCAAGTATTTAAACTGATCCACCTTCGCCAACTCTACAGCCTGTATCCTCACTATTCCACTGACCTCCCTCTCATTTACACACATATATTTTGTCTTGTTTCTACTGACCTTCATTCCTCTCCTCTCTAGAGCATATCTCCACCTCTCCAGGGTCTCCTCAACCTGCTCACTACTATCGCTACAGATCACAATGTCATCAGCAAACATCATAGTCCACGGGGACTCCTGTCTAATCTCACCTGTCAACCTGTCCATCACCATTGCAAATAAGAAAGGACTCAGAGCCGATCCCTGATGTAATCCCACCTCCACCTTGAATGCATCCGTCGCTCCTACCGCAGACCTCACCACAGTCACACTTCCCTTGTACATATCCTGTACAACTCTTACATACTTCTCTGCCACTCCCGACTTCCTCATACAATACCACAGCTCCTCTCGAGGCACCCTATCATATTCTTTCTCCAGGTCCACAAAGACGCAATGCAACGTCTTCTGGCCTTCTCTATACTTGTCCATCAACACCCTCAGAGCAAACATTGCATCTGTGGTGCTCTTTCTTGGCATGAAACCATACTGCTGCTTACTAAACATCACCTCACTTTCCAAGATTCCATTAAACAATCTGGTCAAAAATTCCACTGCCATCTCTCCTAAACACCTCCATGCTTTTTCATTCTTCATCCTCTCCATAGCTATCCTTATTTACTCCTTGATAATCCATTGCACTTCCTGATTCACTATCTCCACATCATCCAACCTCTTCTCTCTCTCGTTCTCTTCATTCATAAGCCTTTCAAAGTACTGTTTCCATCTGCTCAACACAATCTCCTTGCTTGTGAGTACGTTTCCATCTTTATCCTTTATTACCCTAACCTGCTGCACATCTTTCCCACCTCAGTCCCTCTGTCTAGCCAATAGGTACAGGTCCTTTTCTCTCTCTTTAGTGTCCAACCTCTCATACAACTCCTCATATGCTTTTTCTTTAGTCTTTTCCACCTCTTTTTTCACCTTGCACCTTATCTCCTTGTACTCTTATCTACTTTCTGCATCTCTCTGACTATCCCACTTCTTCTTTGCAATCCTCTTCCTCTGTAAACTCTCCTGTATTTCCTCATTCCATCACCAGGTTTCCTTTTCCTCCTTCCTCTGTCCAGATGTCACGCCAAGCACCCTTCTTGCTGTCACCCTTACTACATCTGCAGTAGTTTCCCAACTGTCTGGTAACTTTTCACTGCCACCCAGTGCTTGTCTCACCTTCTCCCTAAACTCAACCTTGCAGTCTTCCTTTTTCAACTTCCACCATTTGATCCTTGGTTCTGCCCTCACTGTCTTCATCTTCTTGATCTCCAACGTCATCCTACAGACCACCATCCTATGCTGCTTAACTACACTTTCCCCTGCCACTACTTTGCAGTCTTCAACCTCCTTCAGATTGACTCGTCTGCATAGTATGTAATCTACCTGTGTGCATTTTCCTCCACTCTTGTACATCACCCTATGTTCCTCCTTCTTCTTAAAATACGTATTCACCACAGCCATGTCCATCCTTTTGGCAAAATCCACTATCCTCTCCTTGACACCATACCTACTCATCACCTCCTCGTCTCCACTGTTCCCTTCAGCAACATGCCCATTGAAATCCACTCCAATCACCACTTTCTGTCCCTTGGGTACACTGTTCATCACTTCATCCAACTCACTCCAAAAATCTTCTTTCTCATCCACTGAACACCCAGCTTGCGGTGCATATGCACTAACAGCATTCATCATCACTTTTCCAATTTCCAGCTTCATAATCATTACTCTGTCTGACACTCTTTTCTCTTCCAAAACACTCTTGACATAATGTTCCTTCAGAATAACCCCTACTCCATTTCTCCTCCTTTCCACACCATGCTAGAACAATTTGAATTCACCTCCGACCCACCTGGCCTTACTCCCCTTCCATTTAGTCTCTTGCATGCACAATATATCAACCTTCCTCCTCTCCCTCATATCAGCTAGCTCTCTCCACTTACCAGTCATACTGCTAACATTCAAAGTTCCTACCCTCAGTTCCACTCTCTTTACCTTCCTCCTCTCCTCCTGCCTCCGGACACGTATCTCATCTTTTATTATTTAATTCATTAAGCTTATGAAATAGTTTTATGAAATATATGAAATCTTTACATCTCCCAAGAGTTATATTCATAACTAGCTGTGCTACTCTTCTAAGATGAGTTGAAATCTAAGTAATCAATGTAAACCTCAGCGTATTCAGCATTAATGTTTGTAGTGTATTTTATAAATATAATCATTACAGCCACGTTTTTAAAACCTTTTTACTATTAATCCATTATATGTAAAATATTGCTTATCTCAGGCTGTGTTTATTTGTGTTGAAAGTTGAACCTCTATTGTGTTCATAATAATTTTTTAAATCACTTCAGTGTTTTCTGTCAGGCAAAACCTTCTTTCCATTTTTGGCCCTCTAGACCGAAAAAAACAATTTTTAGGACATTTTTGGACCATATTTTATGCAAGAAATATCACCCTTATTATAAAGAGTAAACTAATAGTTGTCTTAAGCAAAAAATTACCAGGAGGACTTGAAGTTGTGCATTCTGCATCAACCAACCCCAGGGCATCACCCCCTAATAGGATAATATACTTGTTTTCACAAAACTTAGAAAAAGTGTACATTGGTAATACAGGCGTGTCATTTTTTGCTACTTTGAGGTGGCTGATTGTGAATATGGTAATATTTTTAATATTTTATTCTTTACTGGTGGTCCTATTGCTCTAAGCACTACTCCCAGAAGGTTAAATAAGATAAACTTCAAACTTCTATCCCACTTTGGACCTCTATCAGAGGGTGAAAATTAACTAATTTTTCTTCAATCAAGAATATTTAGGCTTTAAATTTTTAAATTAATGCATATATTGTAATATTTCAAATATTTTACACAACTATTCTTGTTTATTTTTTACTTCTATCTCATGAAGAAAATCATTGCATTTCTTACATGAATATCTTGAATTAGGTCAGCTTATACTAATTCAGACTTTTCAATTCTTTAAACCTTCCAGGTTGAACTGTTGTAATACCTTGTTTTCTGGACTTCCACATTTAACCTTAAATAAACTGGAGCAGGCTTCAAATTATGTTGATGCATTTCTTAGTTAGTCCAAGTTTTAATATATCACTCTACTTAAAATCTGCATTGGCTACTGATTACCTCACACATTCATTATTGAATTGTTCTCATTTATGAAATACAGAATGGTTATTCACTATTTTAGCTTTTGCATCATCTCCATTGCTATGTTGATTTAAATATTTAAAAAAATTACATTGTTAGGATTAAAATATACTTTTCTGCTTTCTTGCTTTGAAGAAGCTATTTTAATATGTACATTTTTATGCTATTTTGGGTGTCTGTCACTGTGATTTTCCATAGCCTTATAAATAAGACTCAGCAGTTCTGTATACTGACCACTGTCAAATAGTGCCTGCTACTACCTTGCATTTATAGAGCTGTCTGTTTAAAAATCTAAAACTAAGCTGGATTTGGCTTTTGCTGTTTACCATGTTCATGTTCTCCCAGTTGTAACTCAATAACTGAGGCTACACTAGTGCCAACTAGTGAGTGTTTTAGTAGAAGGTCATGTATGCAAAAGTCAGCATTGCTACTGCAAGCATTACAGTGGTGGATTCCTATGTTCTCTTTGGACAGTTTACTTTCTTGTACCTGTCACTGCTGGAGATGGGCTTCTATTCATAGTCCCTGAATTGGATTAAGCAGAAAAAATAGCTAGATGAATGAAATGTTGAGAAATTGTTTAAATAACTGAATATAAATCATTATAATAATGAAACATTAGTAGTGGAATCTTTGCACACTGCGGTAGGCTGGCGCCCTGCCCGGGGTTTGTTTCCTGCCTTGCGCCCTGTGTTGGCTGGGATTGGCTCCAGCAGATTCCCGTGACCCTGTAGTTAGGATATACCGGGTTGGATAATGGATGGATGGATCTTTGCACATCTGTGCTTTGTTGTAGTTGTTTGTTTGCTTAACTTCATTGATATTCATTAACTCTGAAGAATTCATATCAATATTGAAATGCATTGTATATTGTATTCCTATACCTCTTTTTAGGATATTGATCTTCAAAAGAGGAAGTATTCTCTTTTTATTTGTTTTTCTTTTTCCTTCTTAGTAAACATTTAGGTACATATTTGTGGAGGTCTCCTTTCATGTAGAAAGTTTTTTTTTCCAGTTAGTTTTATCTGAAGAAACATTGGAATGAAATGACACTTTATTGCAAAGCTGGTGGCAGACAGTGTGTTTCATTTTGTCAGACCAAAAATATGAATTTTTACATCATTTTTATCCTGACAAGCCTGCTCTTTTAGTCAGTTTTGCATGGCTGAAGATTGCTTTGATTTTATTCCAACACAAATATCAGTTTAACTTGATGAAGTTTCTTATTTACTTAATCAGAAGAATTTGTTTAAATTTATTTTATTTCTTTAATTATTTGCTTTAAAAGACTTGTATGGTAGGTACGTAGAGAAAGGTGCATTGAAACAAAGTTGTAAATCATCCATCCATCCATTTTCCAACCCGCTATATCCTAACTACAGAGTCACGGGGGTTTGCTGGAGCCAATCCCAGCCAACACAGGGCGCAAGGCAGGAAACAAACCCTGGGCAGGGCGCCAGCCCACCGCAGGGTACACACACACCCACACACCAAGCACAATTTAGAATCACCAATGCACCTAACCTGCATGTCTTTGGACTGTGGGAGGAAACCCACACAGACACGGGAAGAACATGCAAACTTCACGCAGGGAGGACCCGGGAAGTGAACCCGGGTCTCCTAACTGTGAGGCAGCAGTGCTACCACTGCACCACCGTGCCACCCATTGTAAATCACAATAACAAAAAATAAGACAATGGGAAAAAAACTGAGAAAGTAGAATTAACCAGTTTTTTTGATTTAAAAGTTAAAGTATGTTGTAAACATTGTAAAACGTTAATATTTTAATTTTAGTAGCTGGTTAAACTATGTTGTCCATGTAAACAATTAGCTCATTTGATACTTTTAATTTCTTCAATAGATGGAAATATACAGTATTGATGCATTAAATGTACCTGTATGTGCTTATTGACAGTATTATTCACTTTAACAATAATGAAACCTTACATAAATATACAATATCAAGTCTGCATAGTAGAACTAAATGGTACAAATGATGTGAACCATCAATCCATCTCATGGTGCCATTATAGAATTGACAGTTAATTTACAAATTACACATTTGGGATGTGGAAGGAAACCTAATGTTGCTGAAAATGAGAACAAATTAATTTTATAGTAACACTTGTGCATGGGGTTCCTACAGCTGCAGATTATGTAGCTGGCATAGAGTACAAGGTAACACTGGAGGTGTTAGGTATGTGAAGCCCCCTCTCATTTCATAACCTTTACCCTCCACCGATAGCAAATTACATGCTTCCAATGTAGTTCTCTTCATAAATTATCCATAGACTTCTGAATGAACAAAACAACACCTTATGCTGGGTAAAATGTATACTTATAAAATTTACTGTAAATGATCATAATTATATAGAGAGATTTCTGTACAACAAAGAAAAGGAAGAACAAAGGGAGGAACAAAATATGTAAAGTGGGAAAACTGCTAAAGTAAAAAAAAAACACTTATATAAAAGGTACTACAGTTTACAATTTAGCTTGATTGCACAGGTTCTTTTAATATAGGATTTTATTTTAATAAGGGGGATCTGGCTTAGCACAACTAAGGGCAAGGAAATAGGGCATTTATTACAACTTTAACAACAACAGCTGAGCAAATACAACAAATTATGTAATTCTACTATAACAAAACATTCTCAAACTTTCTTAATCCAATTCAAGCTTGTTAGAGGCATTGCCTGCCCTGGTAACCCTGAGCACAAAGCAGGAAGCAGCCCTGAACAGAGAGCCAATCCATTGCTAGGGCATCTCATTTTAACACCAGTATTTATTGTCACGCAGGTGCAGTTTGGAATCTCCAGTTATCATAAACAATATGTTTTTAAGGATATGGGTGGAAAGCCCACATAGGCAGGAGAAGAATGTGCATACTTCACTTGAAAAATGACTGTGTGTAAGGTTCAAATCCAAGATTCAAACCCATTTATGAATTATAACTAATATAGGTAATAATTGTTTACGGGTTAAGTGTAGATGGTTATGTATTATCTTGTCATGATTGTTTACCAATAGTTGGTAAAGAAATGAAAGACATTTTCACCCATTTGTAATGTTTATTCAAAAATATTATAGAACATTATGTTATAACAGGTCCACAGCAAAAGTGACTGTTTTTAATAAAAAATTCATTGTCTGGCTCATTCTCTGTTGGTGTGTGTGCTCACAAACATAAAATATAGGGATAACTGTAGATATAATGTGAATTTGAACACCTTAGAAACTCTGAGAAGTCAAAACAATGTGGTTAATTTCTCATTTTCTGTGTTGTTAACATTATGATCACTGATTACATTTAGATTCATACATTTAATGTCTGCTTTCTTCATAAACCAATAATGGTATGGGCTTTAGTGACAGCCTGCATCTAGTCTGAGTTATTTCAGTTATTTTATTAAAGTATGTTATTGCTTCGTTATTTTAATGTATGTATTTTATATATTTTACTGAAGTAGTTTTAACATTTTGCAAAATTCTCAGATCAGTGGTTGTTCCATCTCAGAGCTAGATAAGTGAATGGTGAATTCACGCTACATGAAAAATATAGCAGCGCTTGAAGCTGTGCAGAGGAGAGCAACCAAGTGAGTTGCAGGATTTAGGGACATGTTGTACTCTGAAAGACTTGGAGAATTAAATCTGATTAGTTTAGAGCAGAGGAGACTATGTGGAACCTATTCCAGATTTTCAAAATTCTCAAAGGCATTGATAAAGTAGGTCCAGCAGAATTCTTTCAACTAAAAGGTGAATAAAATACTTGAGGACACCATCTATTACTTAGGTCTTCATAACACTTACAAAACATCAGTAGATAGGTTATTCATCTCACTGTAGTGTGGCATTTTGACATGATGGTAAAATTACATGTTAATATGAAGGATTCGCAGGTTGTATCTATAATAATAAAAGGCAAAGCCCTCACTCACTGACTGACTGACTGACTGACTGACTGACTGACTGACTGACTCATCACTAATTCTCCAACTTCCCATATAGGTAGAAAGCTGAAATTTGGCAGGCTCATTCCTTACAGCTTACTTACAAAAGTTAAGCAGGTTTCATTTCGAAATTCTACACGTAACGGTCATAACGGTCGATAACGGTCGACAACGTCCGCCATGTTGAACTTTCTCATTTATGGCCCCATCTTCACGAAATTTGGTAGGCGGCTTCCCTGCACTAACCGAAACCGATGTATGTACTTATTTCGATGGTATGACGCCACTGTCGGCCGCCATATTGAACTTTCCAACGTCACCAATTTTCAAACTTCCCGTGTAGGTAGAAGGCTGACCCCATCTTCACGAAATTTGGTAGGTGACTTCCCTGCGCTAACCAAAACCGATGTACGTACTTATTTCGATGGTATGACGCCACTGTCGGCCGCCATATTGAATTTTCCAAACGTCACTAATTCTCCAACTTCCCGTGTAGGTACAAGGCTGAAATTTGGTAGGCCCATTCCTTACAGCTTACTTACAAAAGTTAAGCAGGTTTCATTTCGAAATTCTACGCGTAACGGTCATAACGATCAACAACGTCCGCCATATTGAACTTTCTTATTC